>JAOEGL010000003.1:116777986-117005486 GCA_034509955.1 Urosaurus nigricauda | reverse complement strand
AGACTTGATCCTCCTCATTTTTAGGACCTGTCCTCTGTTTCAGCCTCCTCTCCAGGAGGGATTCCAAAAGGTCCTCCATTTTAAGCAGGGCTGAGAAGGATAGATTTATTATTTATACAAGTGGCTTTTATTGTCTTGTTTTTGTTTTGAGCTTTTATTTGGTCATGCCTTCATTTTTTTCCTTGCGTGTTTTTCCTCCCGAAAGTCTTGCCTTCAGAAGTCCTGCTCCCCCAGAACTCCCCCCTCACTATCACCGGTTGACACCCAGTGCAGGAATGCCACTGAGTTTGGGCACTCAATCTCTAAAAGGTTTGCCTAGGAGGTCTAGGAGAAGGCTCTTTCCCATGTCCTCACCAACAGAAACTGTGATCATGTTGGGATCAAGAGACAGTATTACCCCAAGGATCTTAAAACTATGATATGATCATATCATAATATAGGCTTTTTCAGATAGGCTGGACCTAAGCCATATAGAACTTAGGTCATATCCATCATTTTGAATTGTGCCTGCAAATGAACCAGGAACTAGTGAAGGGTCTCTGTAACCAACCCTGGTCAACAATTTTGAACGCACTCCAATTTCTGAACAGTTTCCATAGACAGCCCACATGCAGGAGGACAGAGTCTGCAGTGGGATGAAGCACTGAAAAAAGCAGTAATCTCCCTCCTACCAGACGTCTAATGTAGTACAGTCATCCCTTCATTCTCCGCAGGGTTTCCATTCTGGATGCCTCCACCAGTGCCAAAAACTGCGGGACTTCAAGTCCTGTTGGTTTTAATGACCACGCAGCCGCATGCCCACATCGCCATTAGTGACAATGGGGCAATGCCATCCACACATTCTCAGACCTGCAGATGCCAAGCTTGCAGTTGGGATGGGTTGACTGTATATTCCAGCAGAAAGTGCATCATGAGATTTTGGTGATTGCGCATCTGTGCCCTAGACAGAAAGTGTTTCAACATCTTTTTACTATTACTGTTTGAGCATGCACCAGCCTCTGCTGGTCCCCTTCTGTCTCACATGGTTAACATGAAGCAGTGTATTATCTCCACAACTGGACACCTTCAGAAAAAATTGCAGCTGTTGCAGTGCTGCAATAAAAGACTGGTTGAGTACTGTGTTATCTAGTAAGGATAGCCAGGAGGCCATTCACTGTAACAATATATGTAGATGATGATGATGATGATGATGATGATGATGATGATGATGACAACAACCACTATTAGACCTCTCCTTTGGCACCATTAGTCACTCACATAGGTCTCCATTGAAATACTGATACAAGATTATGCAGCCATCTAACCTGTGGAGTGGTTTTCCTTTTCTGCCTATGTCCATTGCCACCATCTTTTAAGCTGTGGTCCCAGACACATATTCCGATTCAGTGTATCAGTACTGTAAAACCAGTCTTTGGGGGATCTGCATTCTTGTATAAGCATGTCAAGTTCAATTAGTATGCCTTAAGGCAGAACGATATATGCGCAGTTGTGCATAGAGATCAGTCTTTACACCCATAAGGCAAACTAGGTATGTCACTTTGTGCAACACTTTTTCTCTTCTTAATTTTAATATCCATACAGTATATACCAACCTGTAAGCCCTAAGACAAACACAGCTCCACAGTCCTGTACAGCCTGCTCTTTTAAAAAAAAAATGTACTGGTTTTATTGGCATGCCCTTCTTCTCCAGCCTTCCTTTACACTCAGGACGGATGAAACTAATAGAAAGCAACTTGGGACTAGCCCAGAAAGCTTCATGACTATGTAGAGATTTGAACCTGGTTCACCTCAGACCTGGTCCATACTCTCAATCTAGTCAGCAAGACAAGGAGGCTTCAAGACCATGCACCTGGCCACCTGCTAGCTTACTTTTTAATTTTAGGAGTCCCAAGAGCTGTGTAAGACTGATAGATACTGCAGTGGCTGCAACAACCTGTAGTAAAGAGGGGCACTGAGTGCATGCAGAATTCATAGCTCTTAGCAAACATAAAGGCAGGGACTTGAGAGTGAAGTGTAGGAAATCTTTGAAGGGATAAAGAAGTGAAAGGATAATGGAGTCATTTAACTGCCTTGCATAGCTTGCAGCATGAAGGTGGATTGATGAGTGGTTCCCATAACATTTTGCTGGTGGTTTAATACACAGCATCATTACCAAGAGAAAAGACTAAAGAACTGCAGAGGACAGGACCCTAGGCTAAAGTTTCCTCCTCTTCTTCTTCCTTAAGAAAAGCATGTCTTTGATGAGATACGGCTTCAGGCAATCGTTTCACATTTTATGTCAGCTACCTTTTGTGAGAGATTCATTATTGATGCTGTACTCTCAGTTTTAATTCACACTTCTCTGCTAATCAATTACAGCGTTTATCCATTAATCAGATATCCTGACAGGGTCAATAACTCCTCTTCAGTTCTGTCAGCTGCTGCATGTTCTCAAGCAAGTAGCAACAGTCAGTAGATTAGTTTAGAGCACCATTGTTTTCGCAGGCTGGTGGACATCTGGACGGGGAAAACAACGTCTAATGAGTTTTGGGGTGATTATCCTTTTCTTGGGCTCTTTGTTGACAACCTTGGCTATTTTGCTGAAAGCAACTTGTCATATTGGGAGCATGCCTGCTTAGTTGCCAGTTTCTCCTTCTGTGTGTATGTGTGTGTATTTTCTCTCTTGTCCTCCACACACACATACCTTCTAAAATGTGCCTGTTGAAGTATATGATTTTTAACGGATTCAGACATGGCAAATTATCAGAGGCATTAAAGCTTTTCATTTTAGCAAGTGGTGTAGATAACAGAGGGGGCAAGATTTAATTGGACAGTTACAGTTTTGGTAGTTAAGTTGCCATCCATAATGATGGTAACAGGTTTCAATTATCCTTTTTATGACAGATGTACCAACATTTAATTGTTTCTCGTCAAGTGTGGAGAGAAAAGGCACTTCTGTAGATTTTTCAGTTCTTCTACATGTCACTTAGCTGTCTACACTATTGTCTGAGCTCTTTTCTCTCATCCTTTTTGCAGCAATGAGTTGTGTCATTCCCTCATGATCAGCACTTTTGTTGTCTTTGTTTTTTGCTGCACCTCAGAAGTCCATCTTTTCTTTCATCTCCTTCCCATTCATGCATGAGGGAACAGTTGTGCTCTGTTGTGGGGATGTTCCGCTGGATTTCAAACAGTAGGGTTTCCTTTTATTCTCTTCTAACTAGTACAATGGGGCTGAATGTCTGTTGCAGAATGCACACACTAATATGCCAGGTTATTTGGTTTTTAAGAAGTCAATAAAAATGGTGTGTTTAGTTGCAGTGCTTGGCTTGCTTCCCCTCTGCCCCCTCCCCCCGGCCCGGCCTTTCCGTCTTTGGTTATAAATCTGTTTGTTTGTTTCTGATTATAAAATATAATCCACCAAATTAAATCCAAGCATGCAATCAACAAACACTTGGAGGGAGAAAGTAACCCAACCACATTACTGGCAATGGAATATTTTCACACTAGCTGATTTGGCAGCCTCTGCATCATTCCTGATAAGGAAGTGAAAACTGCCGCCAGCTCTAATTAATGGGGACTATTAACAGGAAGGGAGATGGAGAGAAAGATGGAATCATGAGCTGGTTTTGGCAATTAAAAAAACTGCCTAGCTTCTTTCAGACTTTACAAGGTTCTTGATTTAGACTTTTTTAAAAAAGAGGTGAAGAGCAAGACATAACTTTAGGAGGTTTGTTTTGTATGATAGGTTGTTTTTCCAGAAGTGTCTATGCATTTTCTAGTCATACAAAAATTTCCAATCTTGCAATAATAATAATAATAATAGATAATAATGCAATAAATGTAACAGTTCTAGAGATGTGGCATTGAGACACTTTGTTCTAATAGTCAAGAACAATCTTCAAAATCCTTCCTAATGAGGTCATAAAAGGAAAAAAATTGAACAAGTGGTACTTGTGTACCTCTCTGAGATGTGTCATTGAGGTCACTTGCCACTTGGTTATCCCATTTGAAAAGGGATTGGGATAGTTCAATCAAGCATTGCCTTAAGAGAGAGACTTTGATTAATTCCTTCTCTTCTCCATTGTGTTGCAGATAATTTTGGTAAATTTGGGAGACTTTCTTCTTAGTCAGTGTTAGGGGCTTAAAGTTCTTGCTGTATCATGCTGAGTGTCCGCATTTATTAGGCCTTTTTGGCTCTGGTAAAGAGAAGTGTAGGCTAGGGACAACCCTTGGATAATCTCTGACAAGCGAAGTCATTCTTTCAACATTACTGTTTTCTTGGGTCATACAGAGGGAGAGAGGGGTTCTTCTGCAGGTTGGCCATCGAAACAACACTGCTTTTTTAAAAGGGGAGTCCCAAAGTAAACAGTAAGTAGGAAAATGATTAATGATGGGTTTCCTTTGGAACATTGCACTTGACCGTTAAGTATTTTCTTTTTCTGTTTGAGGAGGATTGCGGACCATTTTGTGAGATGATGCAAAAAAAGAAAAAAAAGGAGAAAAATTAAGCTTCGCCTTCTGACTGTTCTATTAGCAAAGCAAATGCAAGGCTGGAGTTTTCTTGTTAGGATCTTCATTTTATTTTGATATGTGCATTATATTGCAGTTTAAAATAACTTTGGTTGTTTTTTTCATTTTAAAGATTGCAAAAGTGTTTTTGCAGAATCTAAAATGGTAAAAAGGGGGGGGGGCAGATGTGTAAGAAAGCTACAGATTTTCTGCTTGTTTAACTATGCTCGTTTCTCAGTCACAAAGTGTTTAAATTGTTGATAATGTACCTTACTTTTCTTTCCCTGCCCTCATGCTCATCCCAGCAACTTTCCATTCTTTTTTTTTTTTGAAAATGTGTCTGCTAGCTTCTCTGGAGACCTGAGGACTATTGATTATACACACATTTAGGTGCTTTTTTAAAAGTGGATTTTTGACCTGATAGACCGTAACGGCTCCCAGGGTGCCACTGTGGTCATTGTATAAATCTGTCTTAGTTTTCAGTGTACTCCGTTGATATACCGTAACGACTCTTAGATCTGTAATGGTCTATTGCATTAATCCAAATGCTGCGCATGCGTATGCAACTTTTGTGCCGAAAAGAAAGAGGGAAGAATAGCTAAAAGGATTTTTTAAATTGTTGTTAGAAAAGTAGCATACATGCTCAGAATTCTTTCTTTTCCAAATAAATCGTGCACTCACAATTCCTCTTTTATGAACCTGGGAATAAATTGATTACCACAATGACATGTTTTTTTTTTGGGGGGGGGATGAGTATTTAACCTCTACATTTTAAAAAATAGTAACTAAAATAAAAATACAAGTTGTGTGTCAAAAGTAGGGCATCTACCACAGGCTTTTATTAGAATTTGGATTGACCAACAATAGCCAGTTTAGGCAGAAAACTAAAAGAATTATGAACTTGAGGCAAATTAAATTTGGAAGATTGCTCTGTCATATGACAGAGCAAATATTTTTGTTGTCAGTCAGAAATGAGGAATAACAAGTTAAGGCTGTGGCAGAAGTTTGAATCAAATCTCAGTTGCTTGCAGATCTAAGGGTTGAAGGCAAGGGCCAACTCCTAGCACAAAGTTAGGCAAAAGAAAGTACAGATCATAATAGGATAGAATGGTTACAGTTTAAATTTGGGCCAGGGTCTAAATAAAGAGCGTTGGTACCTAGGAAAAGGACTCAAAACCGAATGATAGTGAGCACAGTAAAATAAAGGAATGATTCCTAGTAAGAACAGGAGGGGAGCCATTATACAATTATGATTTTAAAAAGTCTTATATTGACTGACTTTGGAGATGACCAATCAGAGCTCTCAGAGCACAAGATTTAGACAATATATATATATATATATATATATATATATATATAGTTACGAAGTCTACATACTATATATATACTCTGTAGAGTTGGGTTGTGATATGTGACTTGCCATTTTACATATATCTGTCTGGAGACAGTGATCAAGATAGGCTCACTTCTTTAAAAAGAAAAAGAAAAAAGTTTGTTACCAATTCTAACAGAAATCTAATACATGTTCTATGCTATAGTACATTCATTACAGAAAGGAAAAAATGAAAACAAACAAAACCTTACAAGGTGATAATTGAAATACAGAACATCTTATTGTGGTATCACAGGCAATGTGCCGTATTAAATGTGTAAGAAAAAATTGTCTTTTTAAAAAGCCCAGCAGGAGTTGGGTTTAGCAGTTCAACCTTGAGAGAAGAACTGTTCTCCTTCTAAGATTTTAAGAAAATTTTCACAGAAGAGCATGGACAGAAAAGTTAAGAACTGTATGTGGTTCAGAGTTTGGATGCAACAAAAGTAAGTTTGTGGGGCTTTATATGTGTTTTTAACTACAGGGGAAGGTGAATCTGCAGTCAACAAGTTTAAGAACTCAGCACTGTAATCAAGCAGTTCCTAAACTTTTCCTGCACTGCTCCTGTAGGACATATTTTCTATACCATCTATGGCCTTCAGGTAGGAGACCATTTAAAGATTTGCATTTTCTAATTAAAGTGCAGTATTGTGTACATTCCAATTCCAATTGGCTTGGTCTTCAGCAACAAAATAGCTTATCTAGAATGTGATTTTGTATTAATCACACTGGATTACTACTTGAAGAATGAGAAATAATAATAAAATTATAATAAGGTTTATTTATAGCCCGCTCCTCTGACACCAATCGGAGCGGGTTACAATAATTAAAATATAGTTACACTTATAGCTAGTTCTTCCTGTAATGAATTCATGATATGTACTTGAGGTTATCATGCTCCATAAGGGATTCTGTATGGCAAAATCTTTTTCTGATCTTAGAAGATCTGTTAGACTGAGATATGTAAGACCTGCCAAGTTAACTGGATGGCCAAATAGGGATTTGAACCCACCATCCTTATCCCTGTTGCCAACATTGTTGACTACTCACCATTATGGTGACTAGCGCTGATGCTGACATAACTTCATTAGATCTTGGACAAATGATGGATTTCTTTTTTTAATTAATTTATTAATTAACACAGTCTTCTTCATTGTCATTGCCAACATCATGTAATGAGTAGGAATCATTATCATTGTCATATAGTAAGTGTTTGATATCAAGACAATTGGATCTGTATTTCAAAGGGATTTTTCCATGGAAGTCAACTGAACCTTGCTGAGATTAAAACAAACAAAACTGGTATAGTTTTACTCTTTCTTTCCTCCATCCCAGGAATTTTGAACATATAACTTATTGGCAAAAAGAACCTCAGTTCCATGGCTCCTTACACAAAGAAACTACAAGTGTATATAGGTACTTTCTTTATGAGAAAGAATAATGACATTTTACTTTGGGACAGTTTGTGTCCAATCTTGAACAGAGCTTTGGATTAGAGCCTTACTGCACAATCTTAAACATGCTAACTCAGAATTCAGAGGCATAGCTGTGTTAGTCTGGAATCTCAGTATGCAAGAAGTTGTAGCATAGTTTGTTGTAGACCTGGTCTATTTCCTCATCAGATGCATCTGAGGAAGTAGACCAAGTCTATGAAAGCTTATGCTACAACTTTTTTTGCACAGGTAATCTCAAAGGTGCTTACATGATCCCTTTGCCTTATGTTAACTCAGAAATAAATATAAGTATTTCTACTTATGGAATTCTCTTAATTTTTCTATTCAACAATCCCTAGCAGGGCTTCCTTGAGAGATTTTTATTTTTATTTTGCTCAGCCATCTGTTCCTCTTTTTTAATTGTACTATTTTTCTGGTCTTCACCCAAACCACAGTATTGTTGACATGGTTATCTAGAGGAAAGTAACTTAAAATATCTTAAATGTAGGCCTTATAAGTACTACATTTGCTTACATAATTGCAAATATTTCATAGTTATGGGCAAGAGCATGACAAAGAGATTTGGAAAAAGAGTTTCTTTCTTCAACTGTACCAATTTAGCTTGCACTTAATCTTGGTCACCGTGTGTACTGGTTATTAGCATGTATCTGAATTCATAGCTAGTACTGGAACTTAAAAGTGCATGCAAGTACATAACTTGCAAGATACAGGTGTGTGTTTCTTTCCTACTGACTATTCACGTGGTGTTGCTAGTTCATACTGCTTTTTTGGAGCAAAAGAAGCGACAACAAATGTATGATAGCTATATACAATTGTGTCATTTCTGAGTTTTGAGAAATTTAAATTTTAAATCACAGCTCTGTGTTTAAAGAGAGGGATAGATACCATAAAAGAAATTGGCTTGGTCATAGCTGGAAATCATTTTGACTTAAGTCTATTTGGTATTAAATTATGGAGCAAATGAGCTGATAAACGTTTAGTCATGGATAAGTACAGATAATCAATTTCCCTGGTTTAAAAATGTATTTACAGTAGGAAATGACAGTATTGTCAAAGAAAATAATTACGCCAAATAAATCATTGTATGTGTAGTGGGAATTATTCGTGAAGATAAGACGATATCTAATAGATCAATCCCATCTGTCTACTCAGCAATACGCCTTCAACTCTGAAGCTGAAACCAGGGATAGATACTTCCGGGAAAGTGAGCATAGACATGTACAGGAATTCCTGGTGAGTGACCTCATAGGAGCTGAGTGACCACTTCCATGTCCCTTCCACTCTGGTTCACATATTGTTCATTAGACATTGTTTGGTATGCTTTCTTGTAATCTTCATGTATTAATTGATCAGCAGTGGTGTTTGAATACCAAGGCATCTCGAACACTTTGATATATCAGGTTTCATAAATACACAATTTTACTGTGGTGAGTAAAATAATGCTGAGAGTAAGTGACATACTGATACTCACTGGCTTGGAATTCTTTTACTGAAGCTAGAAATATTTACCACTATTTCTTTGACATTAGTCTTAAAAAATTTCTTCCTTCTGCCTCCTTCATTCCAAATAAATCCCAGTATTATGCTCTACCAATCCTTGTGTGTGTGTGTGTGTGTGTGTTGTTGTTGTTGTTGTTGTTGTTGTTAGCTGCCCATGAGTCAACCTTGACTCATGGTGACTCTGTGGATGAGACATCTCCAAAACAATCCTCTTTTCCCTCTCTGTTCAGGACCTGCAGCCTCAGGCCTGTGACCTCCATGATTGAGTCTAGCCATCTGGTTTATGGTCTTCTTCTCTTTTTGCTGCCGTTTTCTAATGAGTCTTTCCATCTCATTGAGTCTCCAAAGTATGATAACCTCAGTTTAGTCATCCTGGGTTCTAGGGAGTTTGGGCTTGGTCTGTTCTAGGACCCATTTGTTTGTCTTTTTGGCCGCCCACAGTATCCTTAGCAGTCTTCTCTAGCACCACATCTCAAATGAGTTGATTTTCTTTCTGTCTGCTTTCTTTACTGTTCAGCTCTCACATCCTCACATAGTGATGGGGAATACAGTGGTTTGGACAATCCTTATTTTAGTATTCATTGTTATGTCTTTGCACTTTAGGATCCTGTCTAGTTCTTTCATAGCTGTCCTTCCCAATCCCAGTCTTCTCCTGATTTCTTGACTCATTCCCCTCTGACCAATGTTTGATTCAAGGTATGGAAATTCTTTGACTATTTCTTTTTATCATTTTCTAGGATGAATTCATGTAGTTCTTCTGTGGTCATTATTTTTGTTTTCTTAATGTGCAGCGTTAGTCCTACCTTAGTACTTCCTTTGACTTTCTTTAGTAATTGTTCCAGGTCTTTGCTGTTGTTTTCTGCTAGTAGCATGGTACCATCTGCATATCTTGGGCTGTTGTTTCTTCCTCTAATCTTGACTCCTCCTAACTTTGAGTCAAGACTCATCTGTGTATATTTATATATATCTTACATTAAATACTCAACAGCTTTTTTGTGATGCTGGATGATAATACTGCAATTCATAAGAAGGACAGGTTTTGTGAGATAATAGATGACATTTCTTCAGTGAGTTTCATATGTGGAGTCATCCTGGGAAATGGGTATGTGCCTTCACGTCATCTGTCAATTTATGGCGATCCCATTAATTTCTTAGGGTATTTTTAGGCAAGGAATATCCAGAGATGGTTTTGCCCGTTCCTTCCTCTGAAATATAGTTTACAGCACCTGGTATTCATTGACGGTTGCCCAAATACTAACTGGGACTGATCCTTCTTAACTGCCAAGCTCATACAAGATCCAGTGCCTTTAGAATATTTAGGCCCTTAGTCTGGGAAAATAACCGTATTCAAATAATGCAGCCACATAAAGGTTGTGAGAGGGTTTTTTTTGGGGGGGGGGTAAATTTTCATATTTATACCTTTCCATATATAATGTACTGTACAATGTGTATGTGATGTCAGTTTTCTGTGTCTGAGGTCTAGAAATCAATATAAGTACACTGAAATGTTTTAATGTTTAATTTTAAACAAAAATATATTATTACCACCTCCCTGACTGCGTTGTTGTTGTTGTTGTTGTTGTTGTTGTTGTTGTTTTGGTATCCAAATGTAGTCATGTTGGCCATACAGCAAAATACAATAACATCCAAAATCCATTAAACAGTGATACCTGTACCGGGCCAACAAAAATATACGAGTATTAGCACCTGCCTGATTGCTTTGTTATTGTTGTTGTTGTTTTGGTATTTGAATTGTGTTGTTTTACTTGCATTAACCATTTCTTATTCTTACTGCCAGCAGCAAAGCAAAATATAAATATTGTAAAAATAAACAATTTCTATTTTTCATTTTAATTTGTACTAACTGATGCCATATAATCTTCTAGAACTGAATTAATGTCAAAGATGCCAAAATGTGTTACTGAGTGGTAAGTTTATTTTCCATATTATCCAGAAGATAGTGGACAGAATAAACTTACTCCAATAGACTGGTCATTGCACATCCTATGTCAGGATCTCAATAGTAATTATTTGGGCTGCCATAGACGTAACATATGGTTGAAGCAGAGCTTCAAACATAGGGTGGCCTGAGTCTAAACTTTGAAGTCACTTTGGGGTTTGCCATCCTTTTTGCTCAGAGAATGTAATTAAAAGCTATATTATCTTGACAGTCTAAAGGAGATTATTCCCTTTCCCCTATTGATCCTCATGGCTATGCATGCTGGTTGCCATTATATCTGAAGAATGTGGAAGAAACCAACCCCAAATTGCTAGCCAATGATGCTACATTCAACTCTAGTCAGTGTTCAGTTCATAAAGTGAATTTTCTCTTCTCAGCAGTAAGCTGAGTCCCAGCATGTGAACAAAATAATGCCATAATCAAAGGTAAATATGGAGCAGTATATCTGACAGAACTGAGATGCTGTGAGATGCAGTCCAGAATATGGCAGCTAACTGAGGAGTAGGGTAGTGACAGAAAATCAGTAACAGAGAAAATATGTCTTTCATTGCCATGAACAATACAAATCAGTCCCAACTTCAGTTCATGCGAAAGTCTGAGGGTTTCTTCATAGAGTTTGGTAATTTCTTACAAGGAAGCTGGTCAAGACCTTGTTCAAAGAAGCTGGTCAAGAGCTTGTTGTTATTGACAACAGTGTCATGGCAAACCAATATGTTGTCACAATGATAGCTTCTGTGAAGAGAAATGGTTCAAGGCTGTACAACTTCTTTGTTGAGAAAACATATCCAAATGTAGCCATGTTGGCCAAACAGCAAAATACAATAACATCCAAAATCCATTAAACAGTGATACCTGTAATGGGCCAACCAAAATGCATAAAATACATGATGCAAGGTTTTGAAGCTCCAATGATTTCTTCAAGGTGTTAAACATCATACAAAAGAAAGAAAAAATGACAATGTTAGAGTCATAGGCCTACCTTATGTCAAGATGTTGTTGTTGTTTTTTTCTTAGTTAAGATGATATGGGGGGATATCCATATAGGCAGAGATCACTCCTCCCTTTGAGATCTAGACCTAAAAGTTTTACAAATGCAACAGTACTGAAATTTCAGAAGAAATCCAGTATTCTCTGCCTATGAAGAGGATGGATAGCCTCTCACAGGACAGAGACGGCCTGGATCTCAAAGGTTTATTTTTGTGTTGTTAACAAAGTTTAACTTCCTGGACTTTAAGACTATATGCCTCCCAGAGCCCATGTGGTCAAAAGAGAAAAGTGGACTCTACCTACATGAATATTCCCTCTCTTGATTTAAATTTCTTGGATCTTGTGGAAGAGGTCTCTTGTTCTTCTATTTTTATTGTCACGTCCTATTTCTCTGCATTGATTATTATAGTGGCTCTCCTTGTCCCTGTACACAAGTCATTGAACAGTTAATAATAATAATAATTATTATTATTATTATTATTATTATTTCTTACCCGCCCCTCTGAGTGAGCAATCGGGGCGGGGTACAACATATTAAAAACATATACAGTTAAAATCCTCCAAACATACCCACCTCCCTCCCCTTAAAACAGTATTAAACTAATCATAATTAAAAGAATCAAGATTTAAAATACATTCATTCAAAGTCCCCTGTAGGCAGCCGGATGGGGGCAGGGAGAGTCATCAGGCGATGGGAAATTAGTTACTATCCGGGAAGGCCTGCCGGAAGAGATGCATCTTGGTCGCTTTTTAAAAGCTTTCCAAGGTTGTAATAAGACGCATCTCATGCAACAGGTTGTTCCACAGTCTGGGAGCAATAGCACAAAAGGCCCTCTGGGAGGTCTGGAACAACTTAGTTTTTATAGGTTGAAGCAGATTTCTCCCAGAGGACCGAAGTGTACGCGGGGGCTCATATGGGAGGAGGTGGTCTCTAAGATAAGTTGGACCCAAGCCATGTAGGGCTTTAAAAGTCAAAGTCAGCACCTTGTACTGTGCCTGGAAACTGATCGGCAGCCAGTGGAGAGATTTAAGCACTGGTGTTATATGCTCTCTCCTCAATGTTCCAGTGACTAGCCTGGCTGCTATGTTTTGAACCAGTTGAAGTTTCTGGGTTAGGCACAAAGGTAGACTCATATAGAGTGCATTACAGTAATCCAAATGTGAGGTGACCAGCACATGTACCACAGCCTCCAGGTCCTTCATCTCCAGGAAAGGGCGCAGCTGGCGGATCAGCCGAAGCTGATAACAAGCACTTCTGACCACCGCATTCACCTGACGCGTCATGTGAAGGGATGAGTCTAGAAGTACCCCCAGACTGCGAACAGAGTCCTTTGAGGAGAGTATAATTCCATCCAGGACTGGAAGATGTATTCCCAGACCTGGTTTCGGGCTGGTGACTGTCAGTACCGCCGTTTTGTCAGGAATTAGCCTCAATCTATTTTCCCCCGTCCAATCCATTACTGCTGCGAGACAGTCATTGAGACGCCACCTGAGGTCTGAGCAGATGATTTGGTCATGGAGAAATAATACAGGACACAACTGTATTCACATAATTTTCATGCCTACAAGGTTCTGTTGCGAGTAACAATCTAGCCTGTTCCTCAGCGGCTTGTCTTCTAAATATGTATAGCTAAGCAATGATAGTAACCTGGATGAGACCACAAAGGGGCCGCTCTAAAGATGTCTCACCACTAGCTGCTTACTAATATACTTGGAACAAGCAGATGAAAATTGGATTGGGATGGCCCAACCATGATGACCAAAACAATGACAACTTAGGGAAGTATATCTTTTTCCTTTTTTTTCCTTTACACAAAAGCCTGTGTTAATAATGTCAGAAACACAATTCTATTTACAGTGTCTGAATTATTCAGTGTATACTGTATATTTTAACAAACATGAGTTACATTATATATATACATTTAGTGGCTTTACTTACAAAGGCTACTTCTACTCTATATTATTTACCAGTATTTTAAAAATGGCCTAAATACCCAGTGTTACCAGGTTCTTTCTGATCTTGGAAGCTAAGAAGGGTCAGCCCTGGTTAGTGCTTGGAAAGAAGATAGCCAACAAATACCAAACCCACTTCAGCATGTTCCTCTGCCTAAGAAAACCCTATAAAATTCATGGGGTTGCCATAAATCAACAGGCTACTTGAAGGCATGGTCACATACACACAAATGTAATAGTTTACCACTGTTTCAGTAATCTGAATCTAGCTGTACATTTTATACTTTTCCTGTTTTGGTGTATTCAGAAATATATAATGAATATTAAATTAGAACTATTATATAAGTATAAACTAATTTTTATTTTAATAAGACAAATACCAGATGTTATATAGGCTATATTTCAGAGGAAACATCTAGCCAAACCACCTCTTGGTAGTACATTGATGTACAGGTGTGTGATGGAAAAAATTACAGAGTGAATCAGTGATAAGTTGGGCAGCAGTATGGTCCATTGGTCCATAGTTTGTCTCCACCATTTTGTGCATACCTGATCCAGAAACCAGTCAGGATTGCATCAGGTGGCTCAATACACTCTTATTCTGTTTCAAACAGGATTTAGTGAAGGAGACACCATTTAATTTAAAAAAGCAAACAAACCACCTTTTTGTTTAGATCATTTTGTGGGTTTTTTTGTTTGTTTAAACCAGTTTTGTTTTGTTTTTAATTAATGTGTTGGATTATGCCAATATAGTCCTAAATTAGAAAATTTGAGTAGCAAAATGTGGTTCTGGTGTTAGGGCACTAGCTTAAATAGTAATTGTTCTCTTAAAAGTGCTCTTTTAAAGCAGGTTGTTTTGGTGGAATTTATGTTAAGTGGAAGCTTTGTTTCTGAATGGCATTTCTTGCCCTATAAACTAAAATGTTTAAAAAGAAGCAACTTATTCTAGATACTGGTCTAACAATGAACAACTGACAATAGACTTTTAAAGTTAAAATGTTTACATTCAAGCAGTGATTGTTCCAGGGGGTTGGGAAATTGTAATAATAGCCTAACTTTTAAGATATTGTGAATAATTTTTTAAAGAGTTTTTTAAAAAAATCATTTGGCTTAAACCAGTTAACCTGGTTTAGACTTAGGGACTTAGACATGTATCACTGGGATTTCTGCAACACTGTGGGTCCTGCCAATGCAATAAGAAAATACTGTATATTGAAGGTATTACCACTGAATGGTGTGCCCTCTTCCATTTTAACACAATTCTATCTTAGCTTTGTCCATGTCTCTCCAACGCATATAAAATTTACTCAGTGTTGTAGACAAAACTTGCCCCAATGGGGAAGTGTTGATATAATTGATGAGTGAATGTTGTTTTGCTCTTCATATTACTACAGCTTGTATCTTCCTCCCCCCCCCCCCCCCCCCGCTCCCGTATTTGCTTCTTTGGTACTTTCCAAATGCTTAATAGCCTGGGATGTTCCAGTGATGTGTTTCCATGGAAGCTAATTGTTAGGCAGTGATCCCTAAATCTTCTGAATGGACAAGACCCAAGCATAACTTTAGGGGGAATCGAGCAGAAACTTATAATATGTCTCCACTTGCATTATACCACACTGCCATCCCCTATATAGAGAACCAGGAATCGTGAAAGAAGAAAGTGCAATTTCTAGATTTCTGAAATTATTCCACAGCCCACAGGGCTTCTATCATGTTCCCCACCCATCCATTTTATTTACTTGTGTCTTTAACTTTTTAAACACAATATCCAGCTCATTCAACAGCTATACAGAGGTTTGCTGTGTACTTTGTAGCCTTTGGCTGCTCCTAGAGAAGGTATTGTTCTATCTGTGTTTCTATATTTTCAAAATTCCAGTTCATTGCTGCCTTTTACCGTCTTTTAATGCCTTTACATTTCCTAGTGGCATATCACATGACTCTATTATAGTGCTATTTTCCACTTTAATTGTCATGGCAACATCCTGTGGAATCCTGGGATATGCAGTTCAAAGAGGAGCATTTCAAATTGTTAGCCAGAAAGCTTTTGTACATCACTCAAGTTCAGTCTCCAGAATTCCAGAGGATGTTGCCATGGCACTTAAAGTGGAATTTAGCACTATAACAGTGTAGTGTGATAAAGACACCATTGCCTCATTTGTATTTTGAACTGGACAGGATGATATGTAGTGTTGGTGGGAAGTGTGTACAAATGACCCCTGTGTCCCCAAAATATTATGATGCTTGATCCCTTCCAAAAGCTGCCCCTCGCTACTTCCTATGCAGAGGGAACTCTAGGATTTATAATTCATGAAACAGCATGTTGCACAGGGAGACACAAATGTTGCTTCCTAACTAGCAAGTCCTAATTTAATTACACAAGCACACAGTCCCTGTTCTAAAGAATGGAGGGTGCCAGCAACTCACTACCCAGAATATTGCTTGCTTTTGAAACTGGCTTCTAATTGCAATAGGTGAATGGCTTTGGGAAAATAAAATGGTGATTTGTAAATTATCCTTGGCTTTTTGTGTTCATGGGCTTGCAGCCTGGACCCATCTCTACATGGATTTCTGTACCAAGTGTAGTACTCTCAATACCAGCCATGCTTGCATTCTGTTAAGGATGCTGTATCAACCCAAAAAGAGTGCCAGCATGACACAGTGGTTTGAGTGTTGGACTACAACTCTGGAGACCAGAGTTTAATTCCCAGCTCGGCCATGAAACCCATTTGGGCAAGTCACATGCTCTTAGCCTCAGCGGGAGGCAATGGCAAACCTCCTCTGAACAAACCATGCCAAGAAAATCTTAATGACAGGGTCACCTTAAGGTTGCCATAAGTTGGAAATGTCTTGAAGTAACACAACAAACACAAGAAATTCATCTAAAGATGATGTATCCTAGGTGGCAGCATAGAGAAGGTAAAATTCCCTGCAGTTTTCAAGTTAGGTGATGGCCATATTCACTTGTTCATCCTAATGGATAGAGGTACTGTATTCCAGAATTTTTGTGTTGGCCGCTGTCCAAGAATCAACGTCATGCAGGTATCTGCCTGTGTAGGTGAGAGGGCTGCAGGATGGGTTCATTGGGAATGAGAGGGGTCATTCACATGTCATTTTTTTTTACCGGAATGATGCAAATTGTCCAGGAATGCTGCCAGCACACACACACACACACGCTGATAAGAAGGCTCGACAAGGGAGACAAGGCCGAGCTGCCAGACGTGAACAACAGACGTGTCCTCTGTCCATATAGAATGAGCAACAAGCCAGTCCAGATTCAGGATTCCAGAGGTCACAACTACAAGTCCAGTCTGAGGTCAAGGATGCCAGAGGGTTGGTCGACCCGAGGTCGTAGGTTCAAGAGCAGTCAAAGGTCTAGGGAGCAAGGAATCCAGGGACAAGGTCTAGGGAAACCAGAGCAAGCAACATTCACTAAATGGAAAGCACAATTATCTCTGACAACTGACAAGGGAACTCAGCGTCTGCCAGGTGCCTTAAATCACAGAGCCGCTCCCTTATCACAGCTGCTGAGTGATTGATTGATTTCTCAGCTACCCTTCTTGAGAGTCACAGGCATGCCCTTTCTGCCCTCCTTTGACTGAGGTTAGGAACTTCAGTACCCGGCTGCTGCTGTACATCTCCCAAGCCTGGCACCTCTGCTGGAGCAAGGCTAGGCTGCTGGTCCACAGAGTCCACTGAAGGAGACTCAACAGCACTAGGACCTGGCAGGGAAGAGTTGGGATCTGGCAGGGCAGAGCTAGGACCTGGCAGGGCAGGGCTGGGATTTGGCACGGTCCCAGGTTCTTCCTCCTCATCCTCCTCATCCTCCTTGTGGCTGGCCATAACACAAATATCCTCACTCACCCATTCTGGTTTTGTTATTTATATTTTGAAATAGACCAGCACATGTACCACAGCCTCCAGGTCCTTCATCTCCAGGGAAGGGCGCAGCTGGCGGATCTGAAAGAGTCCAGGGATTCAACCTGAATTCAATCTGGATTATTTTCCTCATGTGAATAAACCCAGAGAGAGAAGAGGCAGAGCCAATAAGTGGAATACAGTTATAAGACACATTATAAGGCTGCTTAAAGCACAGTGATTAGCCTTGGTTGCCCCAGTGGGATTTTTAAAATCCTTCTGCTCCTAAAACTATTGGAAACCGCTTTTGCAACTTTCCTCAGTGTCAAAAAGTCTGGCCTAGTGCTTGAGAAGGGTATGTTGAGGCATCCTTGTGCCTTATTGCCAGAATTCTTTGGGATCCTTGATCCAGGTTGCAAGTAAATCTTCTAGAAACCATGGGACTTATTTTCAGGAAATGTTAGAGATTTAGAAAGAGGTTTGGTAGACATGTAGCATATGAAGATAATTCACACTGGCATCATCTTTAATCATCCTCCATTGTACCGCTCTTTTTCTCCTTGTTTGTCATCCATCACTAAATTAGAGTAATAGCAGAAAATGCCTAAAATGTCCCTGCTCCTTGGTGAGGTTGGATTACTTTTTGAAACACATTTCATGGGCCAATTCAGCATGCCTTTGGTGCAATGTGCCTGTCTTCTTCCCCTGCACTCTCAATTGCTGTGAAACACCCTACAAGAGACAGTTGGCTTTGTAGATCTGTTTTTGAGGAAGAAAAAAAGAAAACGGAATAGTGCAGATATAGGGTGGAAGATGCTGATGTTGTAATTCTGCCCATAAATTTAAACATCTTTTCTCCTCTTATTTAAAAATAAGAGGAGAAAAGATCCAGGAAGCCAGGGCCTGCTGGGCATGGCACAACTTTGGGTTCTTAACATTTAGGACAAGTTTCAATTGGTTTTATTGTGTTGCACTGTCACCCAAATGAATGTAGATAGAAGCAATCATAGCCACATAAGTTAATGGCACCTGTGAAAGACAGATAAGAAACTCCCACTGGGTACATAATAGGAGCATATGTACTTGGTAACCTGACACACAAAAATGGCTGCTAACCTTTGCAGCTATTTAGTTTTAATTTGAGGACAACATCTTGTGAACAAACATTTCTTTACTTTCTTACTGTATATGTTTTTTTTTTTTTTTGGACTAAAAGGAGAGGTTTTTTTCATTACTGATGCTTTTTTTAAAAAAAACAATCCATATGCTTGTTTTGGATTTCAAATTTTGTGTACATTGAACCATCAGAAGGCAAAGATGATACTGTCTCAGCTGCTCATGTGGACAATTCTGGAGTATCTTGGATTTTGAAATTCCGGATGTGAGAGTCTCAACCTGTAGTACTGTATTGTAGATTAGAGCTGTGGAAGCTTCCTTTTCACATGGTTTGGCATACAGCCCCCACCATCCTCACTCAGCATGGCCAATGGCAAAGGATTGTTGTAGGGCCAAAGGTTCCCAATTCCCATTGTAAAATGAAATAATTCTAAACCATGTTTGGGTTCATTGTTCCAGATATTCAGCACCAAGGTGGGAGGGACAAAGTTCTAAGATATTGGGCTGCAAAATACTTCCCAGGCTCAGTTCTAGTGTTGCCTGAGAAGCTACACTGTGAATTTGGAAGGCGCTAGTTCAGCCTGATTTCCACATTGCAGAAATAAAGCACTTCAACACCACTTTAACTGCCATGACTCTATCCTGTGGAATACTGGGATTTGTAGTTTGGTGAGGTATTTAGCATGATGTGTCAGAGAGCCCTGGTGTCTCGCCAAACAATAAAACCCAGGATTCCAAAGGACTGAATCATGGCAGTTAAAGTGACATCAAAGTGCATTATTTCTGCAGTGTGGCAACAACCTCCAAGTTTCATGGATTTATTCTCTCAACCTCATAAGCCAAATGGGGATAATACTACTGACCTGCCTCATAGTACTTTTGTAAGGATCATTGATTTGGACCAGGATTATTTCCACGATAGCATCATCTACACTTTGAAGGCCTTGATCCTCAGTCCTGAGATTTGGTTCTCTAGTAAACAGGTCATTAGAATGGCACATGATTAACTTTGCACTGTCTTGGCATTTGGGCATTATATGCAGTGCAAATATTTTGGTATATGATGCCACTTTGGTGATGCCATATTGTTACATTTCTTTTGGGGCACAGTCCGGGAACCTAATGCTGTACCTTGATTAATATGTCTGTAGTGATTATTAAAAGATTTCTGTAAAGAGTCAGTGAAGTGTGAAATCTGTAGTAAACTCATGGGATATAATATAATTCTTTTCTAGTTAGCATGACTAGCATATGATTTTCCATTTGTATAATTAAAAGGCTTGGAAAGTAATTGCAATAAGAGACTGACTCTTGGGACAAAAAGAAAGGGGGAAGGTTCTTTATTTATTGCTAATTCAGAATTTTTCAGCCATGGAGACTTGTTAAAATACTGTTGTAGTGTAGCTAAGACTCACTGTATTACAGATAAAATTATATTTTATTAAATAAATGTGAATATTGATTTAGACATTTTTGTACTCCGGTTCTTTGATACGGAGGATTATTGAATGGATTTAAATCATTTTAAGGTTTTAAGAAATTTTGTAGGAAATACAGTTTCTATTAATCCGGTATGGAAATATGATTACTGTTCTGGATACTAGCACAGACCTTGCTGAATCACACCAATGTATGAATAGTTCAGTATTCTGGTTTTTTTTACAACCAGATGAATGGATACTCACAAAATAAAATGCCATTGACATCCAGTTTCTTTCTTCTGTATGGTCATTGGAAGCATACTATCTTAGACAGCACAGCTGGTATTTAGCTAATGTGCTTGTAGACACTATTAGATGTTAGTATTAGGTATTTCAGCTAATGTCACACTTTTCAAAATTCAGATGAAAGCACGTAGACAGATTTTTGGTTATAGAGGTCAGTGGGTTGGAGGTAGACTACAACTTTATCTACACTACAGAATTAATCCACTTTGACACTGTTTTAACTGCCATGGCCCAATGCTGTTGAATTCTGCATTGGCTGTCTCCCATCCAAGTATTAACTAGGGCTGACCTGTTTAATTCCCAAGATCAAATTGAATCTGGTGTCTTTAGGGTATTTAGGCTCTAGCTCTTATAATAAGAATTCAGTGAGTGTGTTCTAACTGTGAAGAGCCAGTGTGGTGTAGTGCTTTGAGCAAAGTACTAGGTCTAGGACTCTGGAGACCAGGGTTCAAATCCTGACTTGGTCATGTAATCCAACTCAGTATTTGCAGAGAAACCTTTCTGCATGTGGCCCCATTCCAATGTCAGACTTTGTAGTCCTAGATCTGAGGAAGCCTTATAGCCTTCATTATAGATGAACTTTGGTACAGGAATTCAAGTGATATCCAAAAAGAATGCAAAGTATTGTCCTATATTTTCCTATCTGTAAAATACGGGCAAGAAGAAGAAGAAAAAGGAGAAAAAGAGAGAGAAAGTAAATATTTCACCCCTATATACTGTGTGAATCTTTCCCATCCTAACACTTTCTAGATGTTTAGGACTACACTGTTATCCTACAGCATGGCCAATGGCAATAGTAGTGCAGAATAACTGGAAGGTGTCAGAGTTGTGAGAGGCAGCACTTTGGACATTGATAGAACTATTCTATTTATATAAATACACAGAAAATCTAACATTATATAAACACACAGAGAAAAGAAGCTCCCTGAAATTTTGGATTGAGGGTGGAATTGATTTCCTTGTTACATTTTTGTTTGTTTGTTTGTTTGAAACACATTTATTAGCCCAGTGATCTTACTATTTTTTTGTAAAATATTTCAAAGCTTTCTCCTAGGTCAAATGCCCTCCTAGGATGTTGTTAAAGTACAATTAGTCTTTGTACTTTACTTTACGTGTAGAGGACATGTTACAATTAGTCATTAAAATAAATGAAAATAAGTATCATCAAATCATATCTTAAAACTAGGACAGTTTTACAAGTGGGCCAAAGTATAAAAATAGTAGAACTTTGTGGCATAAAAATAATTAAAACCAGAGGAGGCTCAAGACCTTAAAGTACCTTTTAAATCAGTAAATCATCTTCTATTACCATTCTGTGATCGCTTGGCTAAAGAGAAGCAAATAAATAAATAAATAAATAAAAAAGCAAACCTTGATTTTGCCATCTTGTATAAGGGATATTTAACTCCCCACTGTATATAATGGGACTTGAGCATCCATGGATTTTGGTATCCAAGGAGGTTCTGGAACAAAACCCCAGCAGATACCAAGGGCCCACTCTATATGTAAACTTATTGATTTAAATGGGTTAAGGCATCCTTAATCCTTATGCAGAATGACAACAACAATAAAAATCTTATATGAGAAACTTAGGGCCAAAACAGAACAGCAAAAAATGCTGGCTTCGGGGTAGCGTGGTGTATGGACACTGCACACCCCAATGCCACCTTCTAAGCTGGTGTCACACCATACTGCTGACTACATAGCAGGTGGCGTTACGGCGTTTTTGGAGCATGGCATTTACACACGCCGCACAGCAGAAATGTGGAAAAACTGCTACCATAGCATAAAGGACACCCAAAAGAAATGGGGGTGTAACGTATGGTTGGCGTGGTCCCAATCCAGCGCTCAAAGGGGCAGCATTAAGCTGTCCCTTTACGGCCATCTGTTTCGGCCCTCAATCTGTGGGAGAGGGTTACCCCATAGTTCAAATGCTGGCTTGTGGTCTGTTGTAGGTATTCTGATGGTAACTATGTGAATGAAAGGCAAGTGTTATACTACAGATCTAATGGCTTGTAACATTGAAGTGTCTTTTTAAAGTAGTCCAAAGTAACTGCTTTAGTTACTTTTGAAGAATGGAAAAACTAACTTTAACGATAACTAACTCCTTTAGGAGGATGGCTTTGGGTGAAGAGTAATTGATTTTTAGAAGTAAAAATTCCAGCTAAATTTTCTCCACCTCTCTTCAGTTTTCTGTTTTAAGTGAACAGTAGAAAAGATGCTTACTGTGCAGGGAAGGGCCCTTGATATTTGCAAGCCAGAGAATCAGTACCATTGAGATAATTTACTTGATGGATTAATGGAAGGTCATGCGGGTTAACACTAGTGGGTGGAATGACCCTAGTTAACTATTTAACTTAAAATAGCAGTTTGTCATTTAATGGCTAAGATTTATTATGGTAGGCCTTTGTCCATTCCTTTTTGGGCTTTACTTACCATACCCTGAAAAGATCCCCCTTTTGCCTATTTACCTTTGATTTTAAATTGATATTTTGCAGCATTAAAAAGGAAAAAAACATTTGAAGACTGTCATTATAAAGCAGACTCTCTTGGCATTAGGTTCCATAGAGAGCTCACAGGAGGAAAATGAGCTGAGGAGGTTGTAAAAGTGTCATAAAAGTTGTCAGCGATTTAAGTTAAAGGCTTTGGGTTTTTCAATTGTTTTTCACCCAGTAGTAGCACTCCCCTGCCTTGCTATGCATTTTTTTAAAAACAACAACAACAATAACCATGGTTAATTGCTGATTTGTAATGCACACTTTATATATGTCTCACTTCAACATGAAATAACTAGCATTCCTTTTGGGGTAGCTGACTTTGTTGTTAACTACCATCAAGTCAACTTCGACTTATGGCGACCCTACAGAGGGTCATTTGAAGGCCTCCTTTCCCCCTCCTTTCATGGACCACTTTGGTTTCCCAGCAGACAATAGTGTGACATACTCCAGTTTACTCTTTGGACATCCAAGAATTGTCATAATTGATTATGACCTTGAAAAAAAATCACTTTGCTCTCTCTCTCTCCATTATTGCCCTCTCCAGATTGTGGACCTTGTGGAGATTTGTACTACAGTAGTTGGTTTCTGTGGCTGTGTCAGACTACAACTGCCATCTTCTCCAGGCAGGGTGATGGAAACTGAAGTCAACTACATCTTGAGGGTTGCACTTAAGGGAGAATCAATCTAGGCAATTTTAAATGAAGTCACTGTCCTTAGTACAGATTTCACTGTGGTTCCAAACCTCTGAAAGCTTGTCCTGACATTAGGAGGAGTGAAGCAAATGCCTCAGATTGTAGATGCTGTAGAGCACCATTGGTTGCCTCCTGGACATTTCTTAGGAAAAACCCTATACAATCTCCTGTCCTGTACCACAGAACTGTGTGTTGCAGATGGCCTACTAAACTATATTGTTGCCCCTGGTGTGCTGGAGAAGAGTAGCACATTTCAATGCAGAAATAAAATTTACCTGTGGGTTTATTTTTATATTTTTAATTGAATGCACCTCACTCCATTCCACTGGTCTATGACCATTATAAAGAGTTATTCTGTTCTCCAAGATTTACCTGTGGCCTCTGTACATACAGTATAGCAGGGTTGGACAACTGTGTGTGAGAGAGAAAGAAAGGGGGCAATTGCGGGCCATGTCAGTGCTTCACTGTGCACCAGAAATGGCTTCCAATCACCCTTTTTGCCTGGAAATAGCCCTGGGGGAGGTTGGGGAATTTTGAAGGCGGATCCAGAAATTAAATTGTCACTTCAGCAATCTTTTTTTTTTTTCCCCTTTTGGGCGTTTTTAGGCCTGGGAAAAAAAACAGCTGAAAATCTGGCAACTTTTAAAAAAATTGGAAGAGCTATGGAGAATTGGGGGTCTTCCAGGGAGGTTTGGAGGACCACAAAAGTGGGGTTTGGGGTTGCATATGGACCAGGCACTGCATTTTCATCAGTTTGGCTGTAGAAGGTGGCATTATCTTGTCCTTTGCTTTCAGAGGCTTTGGGCCATTCTTGCTGTTTGTGCCCACCTGCTTTATCAGAACCCATCTTTATTTGCAGAATGTAACAGAAGTCATCCCTCATGTTGAAGCCATTGTGAACTGAATCATCTTTCTAAATTCTCTTGCTCCTTTTTCTTTTTAAAAGCTCCCATTTACCAGAAACCAGCTTCTTCTTCTACTCTTGTATTATAACAACCTGGATCTCTCTTTTTCAGGGAGAAAAGAGAAACATTTTGTCGTTTTCCAATAATATTAAGGAATATGTAAACACCCATGTAAGCTGTATGTGGAAAGAGTTGCTTGCATGTTTTAGTTTCTGATTCAATTAAAATAGAAAGCATTGATTAACAAACTATTTAGATATGAAACATATTGCTTCCTTAATTGGCAGCCAAATTAACCAGTTAAATTTAAATTGTCCAATAGATCCCTTTGGGGTCAATATTTTAAGTAAGTTTAAACTGACAAACTGAAAAATGCCAAATTTCTCTTAAGTTATTTATAATGAAAGAGAGCTGTATCTTGAATAACTGGATATCCTGAATAAAAAAAAAAACATTAAGGATTATCCAGCTAGTTTATGGAGGGTGTTTTTGTTTTTACATTTGCAAGGAACTGAGGTTTCCTTAACAACATCAGCTGGCTTCTTTTTTCTCTTGATATTTTTATTTCCCTTTCATATGGACTTTTGTAGGTTTTTGTCACTTCAAACATTTAGAGGTCCCTCCTCTTTTCTTTTGCTTTACAATACACACTAGGAAAGAAGGCCTCCCATCTTCTTCTCTCTCCCTGTTCCTTTTTTGCATATTCCTCCTCTTGATCTGTGCCATATTGTAGCTGACCAGATTTAAAACATTACAGTATTTAGGAACCCCACAGTGCCATTTTATATGTTTGGACCAGGAACGTGCCCCTGGCAAATAACTACCTGAATTTCTTTTAATTGCACAATATAGATGCATTTACTTCAGGTTCTTTTTCACTGATGCTGTAAGGCAATTGTAACCATGGATAATGGGATTAAGTACCTCTTGAAGTGACTTTAGCTTCTTGTGTGAACAAAGGGAGAGAAGAGAACACTTAGCCCCTTTTTGAGTAAGTAGCTTTTTCCTCCACCAGCCTATGAAAGAAATACAATTAACAAACATTATCCCCAGAGGTAAATTGAAATGTACATGCAGACAAGAGCTGCTCTTGACTGCAATTAGACATATATGATCTGAGATATTTTAGCCATTCATTAGGGCTAATTCTCCGAGAAACAAGCCATCAGGAGAAAATGATTAAAATGTTAGGCCGATAACCAGGATTATTAGGGAGCAAGAATCCATTTATTCTGCAGCTGTATCAATAAAACACTGAAAAGTAGCTATGAACTCCCTGATAGTTTAATTGGTTTTGTTGCATTTGCTCAAAGCTTGTTGGTGTTTTTATGCAAAATCATCCCTTCATAGAGACCTGTTATGCAGAGTTTTGTAATTTTATATCACCATCCACACTTGGTAAACTCTGAAAATCTGGGGACAGGGATAAGGAACATAGAAAATGAGTCAGACCATTGGTCCATCTAGCCCAGTATTGTTGCCTCAGATTGTTATCGGTGCCCTGCCAGGGTTTCGGACAGGAGTCTTTCCCAGCCTTGCTTAGAGAGCCCTGTTATTACCTGCAGGCGTTTGTTAGTTTGTTTGTTTAGAGTATTTATACCCTACCCTTTAGTCAGAAGTATTTATACCCTACCTTTCAGTCAGAAAGCCACCCAGAAATTATTACTTTGACAGTTCCCTGCCCTGGGTTTACAAGTGAGATAAGACATTCAAGGAAAAGAGGATGGGAGAAGGGATTAAGTCTAGCAGATTCTGGCTGCTCTAGTCTTCTCTCCCTTAGAGGCAACAGTGGTAGCATTTGGTGTGGAGGGAGGGTCTCTCACCAGCTGATGGGCCAAGATGCGACCATCTTGACCATAAGATACACTTCAAAGTCCTTATTGTGGCAATAGCTTCCCTTAGGACAACTAGACACATACACAGTTCCTTTTGTAAGCTTTTGAAACACACATTCTTCTTGATGGGGTGCAGTGGTTAAATGCCTGTAGTGCAGCCACAAGGTTGCGAGTTTGATCCCAGATAGGGCTCCAAGGTTGACTCAGCCTTCCATCCTTTCGTAGGTTGGTAAAATGGGTACTCAGGTTGTGGGGGCAATTGGCTTACGCATTGTAAACCACTTGGACCCTGCAGAGTTCACTGATAAGCAATATAAAAATGTAATTGCTATTGCTATTGCTATTATCAGACAAAGATTTTTTGAAAAACAAACAAACAGGATGGGCGGGGGAGAAAAATAATTTCCTGCTGTTTGAGATGGTAAGGAGGAAGTGTCTGTAGACTATCAGAGCAGACCACATATATAAATATATAAATATATAAATACCAACATCTGTGAATGATACATCACCATTTTAATCTCCTCTTCCTCTCCAGAAAAGTAGATGGAAAAGATCAAATTCTTAACTTATTTTCCCTTCCTCAAATCTTTCCTTTTTACTGGCCTTCACAACTTGACAACTTGTTCATTGGAAGGGCGGTATATAAATAAAGATTTATTGTTATTATTATTATTGTTGATCGTATTCTTCCATTTTAGTCCTTCCACTATCCTTTCTTCAACCTTTTTCATCCTATTTCCTCCTGCTTGTTTTTCTAATACTTTCTTACATGTCATTTAAATCCTTCTCTCTCCTCATTCCTTCTTACTCCTTACTCCTCATTCCTTACCCCTTACTTTCCACTATCTTTATCTCTCTCTCTCCTTCTACTATCCAAATCTTACATTTCCCTTAAGTATCCTTCTTGTCTTTTCTACTTCCTCCTACCTTCTCACATTCCCAACTTTTTTCTTTTTCTTTTTGAAGAAGAGAAGAGAGAAAGAATATAGAGGAGGGAAGAATAGAGAAAAGCAATGGAAAGGATATAAGAAATCTGAATAGAGAGATGATAGGAAAAGGGATATGATGTAGGGAGAAAATATGATGAAGATAAAGCTATAAAATAGTAGAGGAGAAAAGAGGAAGAAGAAGGGAAAGGAGAGGAAGAGAAGAAAAAAAAATAAGGAAAGCTTTTAAAGGGCACTTTTTTACACATGGTCCCAAACCACTGTTTTGTTTTGTGTTTTAAGCTTTTAAAAAATGTTTTGCATTTTGGACCAGAGATGGGTATCGGAGGCACGTCTCTGCAGTGGTTCTGTTCCTTCCTCTCAGGCAGGACCCAAAGGGTGAGGCTCGGGGACAAGTGCTCATCTAAAATCGAGCTTAATTGTGGCATCCCTCAGGGAGCCATCCTGTCCCTGGTGCTATTTAACATTTATATGAAGCCGCTGGGGGAGATCATTCGGAGGCATGGAGCTCAGTGTCATCAGTACGCTGATGACACTCAGATATATTTCTCCATGACAAGATCATCTGCCCCAACCTCAGATGGCGTCTGCTCTCTCAATGACTACCTGGCAGCGGTAATGGATTGGATGAGGGAAAACAGATTGAGACTAAATCCAGACAAAACGGAGGTACTGACAGTCACTGGCTCAAAACCAGATCTGGGAATACAACTCCCAGTCCTAGATGGAGTCACACTCTCCTTGAAGGACCCTGTTCACAGTCTGGGGGTACTTCGAGACTTGTCGCTTCACATGACTAGTCAGGTGAATGCAACGGTCAGGAGTGCCTGTTATCAGCTTCGGCTGATCCGCCAGCTGCGCCCTTTCCTGGAGATGAAGGATCTAGAAACTGTGGTACATGCTTTGGTCATCTCAAGTTTAGATTACTGCAATGCGCTCTACATGGGGCTGCCCTTGTGCTTAACCCGGAAACTTCAACTGGTTCAAAATATGGCAGCCAGACTAATCACTGGGGCATTTAGGAGAGAGCATATAACACCGGTGCTTAAGTCCCTCCACTGGCTGCCGATCAGTTTCCGGGCACAGTACAAGGTGCTGGTTTTGACCTTTAAAGCTCTTCATGGCTTGGGTCCATCCTATCTTAGGGACCGCCTCTTCCCATATGAGCTCCCTCGTACACTCCGGTCCTCCGGGAGGAACCTATTACAACCTAAGAAAACTAGGTTGGCACAGACCTCCCAGAGGGCCTTTTCTGCCATTGCTCCCAGGCTGTGGAATGGCCTGCCAGATGAGATGCGCCTTATTACAACCCTGGATGGCTTCAAGAAGGCCGCCAAGACGCATCTCCTCCGGCACGCCTTCCCAGACAATGATTAACCTTTTGCCAACTACTGTCCCTTTTGCCTCTTCCACCTTGATATCTGATATTGTCGAGGCCACCCATCATTTTTAATTTCCAATGTTTTAATGGTTTAATTGTAATGGCTCTGTTTTAGTATTTTTAAATCTTATCGTAGGTTAATTTATTTTTAAGGGGTGGGAGGGGAAACTGAATTGTTATATTTTAATTGCAATTGCTTTTAAATGTTGTACCCTGCCCCGATTGCTTACCCAGAGGTGTGGGATATAAATAAATAAATTATTATTATTATTATTATTATTATTATTATGTTCATTGAAAGATGAAAGCTAAAAAAATTACCTTTTTAGTTAGTTTAAAAATAATCAAAATGCTATACACAGATGGCCTTTAGTACAAGGCACACTTTAAGAGGGCCATACGTATTCTGTAAATGTAAAAGTAGCTAAAACAGTTACAGTCTCATCACAAAAGGAATGCTCTTATCCATCACTACATTGCATTGCATTAATATAACTTAGGACTGGAGCATGGCTTTGGCACAGCTTCTGGCCTCTTAGGATGCATGCATCATTTAAACAGCACTTCCAAAGTGGCCCGAAGCAGCTTTATTTTGGCCTGTCTGTTCAGTCCCTTAGTTATGCCTAGTTATGCAATTTGCTGCTTCCATTTGCTGATGACACCAAATAAATTAATGCAGTGTCAATGAAGCGCTCCAGCACTTTCTCATCACACTGGACTAGTGAGCATCTGATGTTAACTGACCAAAAACCAAGGTGTTGCAGTTTGGGGAAATAGCTTGAGGAAAATGTTGATCCCCCATGCAGGTGCTGTAAAATAGTATGATACATATTGGGCATAATTAGAACAGGAATTGAAAACAAAACTGCCATTGTCTTACTGGGCTTACATATACTATTGGTGCAACTGTGCAGTTTATCTTTTCTGAGAGAGTTCGTCAAGAAAACAGTAGCAATAAAATGGTCACTGGGGGAAAGCTGAAACTGTGTGTTTGTGCACATGTATTTTCAAACCTCCTGTCAACTTGTGGTGACCCAATGAATTTCATAGAGTTTTCCTAGGCAAGGAATACTCAGAGGTGGTTTTGGCTTTTTCTTCCTCTGAAATATAGCGTATAGCACCTGGTATTTGTTGGTACTCTCCCATCCTACCTACTCTCAGTCAAAAGAAATAATTTTTAACAATACCTATTGTTATCAGCCTCAAGCTTATATATTATAGTCTTTTTGTTTACCATTGGTAGGTTTATGTATTTAAAAGGAAAACAGCAAAATAATATACAATGCAGATAACAGATAATACAGTGCTCTGTTGTGTTATGTTTCCTAAGCTTCTGTTATGTCCAGAAATTGTTCAACAATGTGGGGGAAATGCCTTCTCGTCAACCTAGTGCTGGAAAAATAATAATAGTGGGGCTTTGTGACTGTATTGGTTTCAGGTCTGTTTACTGTGTGTCCATAGACATGAGCAGTTTGCCAGTTACAGCAAATCAATGGCTAGACAAATGTTAACTGGCCTCTCGCAAGGATGATGTTAACTGAACAGTAAGAGACGTGGGACATATTAGACCTCTTCAGGCATACTGTGGATTAGAAACCCAAGGATAGAGGCACGTTAGCTCTGCCCTTCTTTCCCTGATTCCATTGCCCCCTGCACATATTGAGTGACAATCCAGAGTGGAGTGTCACCTCTGTCCACCCCTACATTAAACAGAAGGGTTTAAAAAAAAATAATGGAAGTGTTTAGTACTGTTGGGATATTGATTAGAACTGTCTTTTTACAGGAGTTCTCTTCTGCCTGTTTCTGTTCCTGTTCCAAAGCCTGATTATCACTTGACACACATTCGTAGCTACATACCCCGGAGAGCTGTCCTGTATGTGCCTGCAGATGATGAGAGAAAGATACAGAAAATTTCATCTCTCAATGTGGATTGTGCAGTGCTGGATTGTGAAGATGGTGTTGCCATAAACAGGAAGGTAAGTAGTACTTTATCCTTCAAGTGCAGCCATGCTACTATGAGGTACAATAAAACTGCACTGCCAGCAAGTAGGCAAACCATAGCTTGCCCTGGCTCTGTCCTTTGCAAACCAGGAGCCTGAAAAAATTACTTTTTTTTGTACCCAGACTACTCCACCTAGCATGGCCACTGATGGCTGGGGCATTCTGGGAGTTATTGTTGAAAAAACTTTCCCAAACTCTGTTTATGCAATTGCAGTGGTTTGAAAAATGACTGCAGTATCATGGCAGCAATATCTCCACCAGGGTGAGTGTCACCAGATGGAAAGCCCAGTGGTGAACCCTGCTAATTTTCAAAATAAGGGCCACCCAGTTTCAGAAAAATAGCATTGTCTTGCCTTTTTTCTCACAAAACAGGAAATTACTTTTTACACAAGCAAAAATTCAGATACATTTAATTCCTTTGTGCATCCTGAAGAGTTAGGAATACGGTGATCTTTGCACATTATGAACATTGTAATCATCCACCAGCCAAGTATAGACCTGCAGATTCTCTAGGCCATTCTCTCATCCTGACCTTGCTCCAGGTTACTGGTATTATGTACTCCTTCCTGTTATGTTCCCACAAAGCTAAACTGTAAGCTCAAGAATGAAAACACCTAGATTAAAATTTAGAGGGAAAAGGATGGGTATTGAATTTCATATTGAACTAAAAATGCAATCCATAGCTTCACCCACTTTAGTTCTCATTCTTTCCACTTTGGACTCTTGACAATGTTCAGAAATTTAAAAATTGTCCTTTTGAAACTAATTCATTACTCATCATAGTGTTTTAAATGTAGCTCATTGCTATGATTCACTACATTGTTTTTAAAAGTGTCTAACTATGTAATTTGTTACAGTTCTCATTATTTTTTCATTGTGTGTGTCTTTCAAATTTCCTGCTGATGTATAGTGGTCCCATGAATTTCACAGGATTTTCTTAGGCAAGGAATACTCAGAGGAGATTTTGCCATTTTCTTCTTCTGACATATACCCTATAGCACCTGGTATTTGTTGGTAGTCTCCCATCCAATTACTAACCAGGGCTGACCCCTGCTTAGCTTCCATGATCTGGTATTTTTAGGGTATTTAGGCCTGTTACGTTAGGTGGGGGGGAACTCTTAAGATGAAGAGTAGAGTAGAGTAGAACAGAATCATAGAGTTTGCTTATGTAATTTCATTGTCCCATTTTTAAAGTATCTCAAGCTCCAAAATAACTTATTACAGGTATACTAGTTACTCTTTAAGATTACTCTGGACAAGAGGCTACTGGCAATAGAACACGGAGAAACAGAATGGTTCCCAAATGGCAAAAGGGTCAGACAAGGCTGCATCCTGTCACCCCACCTATTCAACTTATGTGCAGAACATATTGTGAAAAATCAAGCTTGGACACAAAAGAGGGAGGAGTGAAAATAGGAGGAAGAAATATCAATAATCTGAGATATAACAGCCCTGGTGGCGCAGTGGTTAAATGCCTGTACTGCAGCCACTCACTCAAAACCAGAAGGTGGCGAGTTCAAGACCAGCAAAGGGCTGAAGCTTGACTCAGGCTTGCATCCTTTCGAGGTTGCTAAAATGAGTACCCAGATTGTTGGGGGCAAATAGCTTACAATTGTAAATGAAGCTGTTTGTTTAACAAATTGTAAGCCGCTCTGATAGTCTTGGCTGAAGAGTGGGGTATAAATAAAAAAACATTATTATTAACATTATTATTATTATTATTATTATTATATTATTATTATTATTATTATTATTATTATATCCTGACGACTCTATGATACTAGCAGAAAACCACACAGACCTGGAACAACTAATAAGGAAGATCAAAGAAGAAAGTGCAAAGGCAGGCTTACTGTTTAACATAAAGAAAACAAAAGTAATGACCACAGAGAACTACACACATTCAAACTAGACAATGAGGAAATAGAAATAGTAAAAGAATATTCATATCTGAGATCAAACATTAAACAAGGACTGCAGCCAGGAAATCTGAAGAAGATTAAGAATGGGGAGAGTGGCTATGAAAGAACTAGAAAAGATCCTAAAATGCAAAGACCTACAACTCAGCACAAAAGTCAGAATCATAAAAGTCATTGTATTCCCTATTAACCATGTATAGATGTGAGAGCTGGACAGTTAAGAAAGAAGATAGGAAGAAAATCCATTCATTAGAGATGTGGTGCTGGAAAAGAGTGCTCAGGATTTGATGGACAGCCAAAAAGACAAACAAATGGGTCCTAGAGCAGATCAAGCCAGAAATATCCCTAGAAGCCAAGATGACAAAACTTAGAAACATCATGAGAAGGCATGAATCATTGGCCCTGATCAGATGATGTTTTTTGCAGCCCCAGTCCAGAGTCACTCCACATCCATCCAAGTTAATTCACATGAATGTGCATTGAATTATCATACATGAATGCTGTTACTAGGAAGCCATTCCAAAGCTAATACAAAGTCCATCCAAAGTCACCCCAGAATTCAGTGAATGCACATTGAATTTTCACACATGAATGCTGTTGCTATGAAGCCATTCCAAAGCCAATCTAAAGTCACTCCAGAATTCAGTGAATTCAGTAACAACCAAATTCACAGAAATCAGTTCCAAGGTCACTTCAGATTCAATCTGAATTGGTCTGGTGTGATAAGGTCCATTTTAAAAAGAAGAATATTGGGAAAGGTAGAAGGAAGTAGAAAGAGAGGAAGGCCACATGCTATAGAGTGATGGACTTTATTAAAGAGACCACGAATATAAATTTGCAGGAGCTGGGCAGAGCAGTAGAGAACAGGAGAGCCTGGAGATGTCTCATCAGCAGGGTCGCCCTGGGTCAATATCGACACGAAGGCAGTTAACAACAACAGACTCCAAGATCAACACACACTCCATCCTAGGATGTGAACCATGGCAGACTTTGATGAAGATGGTTCAGATTTCAGCAGGAAATGTTCCCTGTTACTTTAGATGATTTTAAAACATTTGGGGCTTCTGAATAGAGTCATTGACTTTAAAGCTGGATGTCTTCTAATCTAATCCACCCACCTGGATTACTTGAGAAACCCTGCAACTAACATTTATCTGGTAGATGGCTGTTCTGCTTTTGCTGAAAAACTTCTGAGATGGTCTGTTCCACTCTCAAGCATCTCCTAACATTGGGGGGTTTCTCTTCATGGCAAGATCTTCTTTCTTGTAATTTCTACCAATTCGTTCTGGTCCTAGAACAACATTATGGAAAACTTTTCAGGAAAAAATGGTTCAGTGCAGATAACAAGTCTGGACCATCTTCTACATTACAGTTGCTCAGATATTTATAGACAGTCATCATGTCTCATCTGAGTCATTTCTTTTCCAGGCTAGACATACTCAGTTCTTTCAACAATTTCTCATAGGACCTGACCATCTTGTTTCCAGTCCTCTGTGGTTCTATTCCTTTAACTGTGTATACTGTACATTGTCCTAGACTCATAGCGCTCGTGCCATGCAGGAAACCCCCCCCCCCAAAAAAAAACATTCCTGAAAGATGCCCATCCAAGCTCTATTGAAAGATCTCAAAAGGAACCACTCTCCAAGGTAGTCTATTCCAATACTGGACAACTCTTAAAAGTTGGGGGGGGGAATCTTCCTAATGTTTAGATGGAAAACTCTTTCCTTGTCATTTGAATCCAATTAATTTGAATTTGAATCCATTTATTTAAAGATAGCTGTCATGTCTTCTCAGTCTTCTCTGAGTCTTCTCCAAGCTTAACATATACAGCTCCGTAAGTCATTCTTCATAAGGTTTAGTTTCCAGATCATCTTGGTCACTCTTCTCTGGACACATTCCAGTTTGTTGATAACTTTCTTGAACTGTGGTACCTAGAATTGGACAGACTATTTCAGGTGAAGTTTGGGGTTTTTAGCCACTACATCACACTGTTGACTCATGTTTTACTTGGATGTCTAGATCTTTTTCACCTGTACTGCTTTCAAGCCAGGTGTCACCTATCCTATATTTGTGCATTTCATTTTTCCCACCTAAATGTAGTACTAATCAGAATTCTGATCCTTTCTCTAGAGCAGTGGTCCCCAAACTGTGCTCTTTAAGGGATTTTGGACTTCACTTAATCCCAGACTATTGGCCAACAAGAGCACAGTTTGGGGACCCCTGCTCTAGAGTATTTGCTACCACACCTAATTTGGTGCCATCTGCAGATTTAATAAGCATGTCTTCTGTTTCATCATTCAAGGACACACTAAAATGTATTTAAGCAAATTGGTGTGGGTTTTCACACCTTTGAATGGACATTCAGTTGTCTTAACTTCTCCTGATCACATTCCTACCTATTTATATTTAGTCGGCCACATGCAGTGCCATTGCAAATTGAAACGGTGGGCAGGAAGGAAGTGTCTGCAAATTATTTGCACCCACACTGAACTGGCCACTGCATGTTGTTGTTATTGTTGTTGTTGTTTTGGCTGTCAGTCTAAGGGGGGAACATATTCATTTCTGCTTCTGTTGTCACATATTCCTCATGGTGTCATTTTAGGCTATCAAATCAAAAGTTGTTGCTCCCAGTCCACCCAGTTAAAACTTGGGGTGGTGGTGAAAAAAGTAAATGTTTATTTCTTCTTGAAAGTTGAGCTCAGGCACATTGGACCAGGAGGTTTGATAAACATAGAAGGATTTAATTACTGGGGGAGGTGAGGAGAGAGAAGATGCCACTGGGAGATCTCTAGTCCACTCTGCCCTCCCTCCCAATTCAAAGGAGATGAAGGGCCATTTGCATATTTCCTCTATTTGCATTTTGATTATGGCTCAAAATAAGTAAATCAGTAGGGGCAACCTCTGTCCACCATCTCCCACCAAACTGGCCACACAAAGGTAGGTCCATGGGTGAATTTTCTGCCCAAACTACCCCTTCCAAAATGCAGAATGCTTAAAATAGCGATGATGTGATGATGATGATGATGATGATCATCATCATTCATTTTTTACATTTAGACAGAGAAAGAGGCCCTATTTGTTTAAAAGATGGATTGCTTTTTCTGGAGATTTCTAGGACAAACAAATCTCAAGTCTCTCTCTGTGTCTCTCTCTCTGTCCAGAAGAGGGGCAGTCTGTGCAAAAACAGCTGGGAAGGACTACATGTTGCCCCAGGGATGGCCTTTGCTCACCCTTAATGTAAACAGCCCTTATTGGGATAGTGGAATTAGCTAATTTCTGAAATAGCCACCATACTGCTAATATTGCAGTTCTGAGTTCATTTGTTGCAGAGTATAACACAAGATATGTGGAGCAGGTAGTCTTATTTCTCTTTGTAATCTTCCTGAGTGAAAATAGCCTTTTCTTCTATTGCAGAGTACGTCCAGCTCTATGCATCGTGCTTTCTTTTTTGTACCAGCATGGATTGAACAGAGACTTCATTGTTCATTCCTTTAGGAATCAGAGTATCACTCTTATAAGGAGGCTTTCTAGGACAGCATCTTATTCTATTGTTATAGTTCAGTCCTTTAAAGAAACAGAAATAATTCTTTACAGCTCCTTGGTAAGGTCAACATGGCAGTATTTCTGTCAGAGCTCTTCCTTTGGTACTAAATGAATAGTGGGTCGCTTCCCCCGAGGCCGAGGAGTCAAAACTAGGCACAGTGGAGTTATGGCTGTGAGTCCAGTGAGTCCTGTATGCTCTGTGCAAATACTTCTCACAAGCCAAATGACCTTTGAAATGGTTGTTCCTGATGAACAAAAGTGCAGTGGGGTCATGGTAAGTGTGCAGGTTGTGCGCAGGCCAAGTGGAAGACTCAGGAACAAAGAACAGATCTGTAGAACAGTAGCTGTCAACCCAAGGGAACTCACCTAAAGAATGCTGCTTGTGCTTGGATGTCTATACTTCCACATTTATAGTCCAGAAATGAACATTTTCTTTTGTTCTTCCGGTGATCATTATTCACAGCCAGGTAATTCACTCTTGGGCACAGGAAGGTTGGGCAGCAGGATGGAAACAGAGGTTTCGAAGCACACAGGGAATACGGCAAACTAATGGTTTATGTGTGCTAGCTGTTGCTATGCTTAACTAAGGATTTCCTTCACATAAAATTGGTGGTGGTGGTGGTAGTGGTGGTAACACTAGTATTCTGGATAACCGTTGTCAGCTTAGTTCTGGCTGACTGAAGTAAATGTATCCCAGAGGAGCTGAATGTAGGTGGCGGATTATAAAAGGCATCCCATAAGTAACCTGGTGCCATACCAAGTAGGGTTTTAATAGAGATGACTGTCCTAAAAGACTGGGTCTTGAGGAAACAAACTCTTGAGAAAAGGGCTGGCTTTTAAAAAACCAATCCATGAATTAACGATAGAGAGAAATCATACAGCATCCAAATGCTAATCAAGTACAGATACACTGAGTCATAACACTGGAAGCGAATATTTTGAAGCTAGTAAGTGTATACAGAACAACTCTTCTGACTCCTTCATTCAGTAGATTAAGAACCAAAGTAATATACTGCTGATAGAATCATAGAGTTGGAAGGGACCACAAGGGTCATCCAGTCCAACTCCCTGCTATGCAGGAACTCTCCATCAAAGCATCCCCGACAGATGGCCATCCAACCTCTGCTTAAAGACTGATAGTGTGGGACTGGGATTTGGGAGATTCAGGGTCTAGTCCCTACCATTCTGTGACATTCACACTGAATTTATGTAAGTTACTCAGCCTCACCTAGCTCACAGAGTTGTTGTAGTTGATGATGGAGAGGACAGCCACACGTGCACCCTGAACACATTTGAGAAAAGTGGGGGTGGGGGTGGGATATAAATGTAACCAATAAGCTGAGGATGAATGAATGATTTAATGAATGATTTAACCTGATATTGCCACGAATCTTCAGGATTGTTCTATGGCATTTCAGCAAAGAGAATATCTCTTTGCTGGAATGCCTTTGATGGCATGAGGGTTACTTTGTAAAATAAAAAAAAAATCATGAGGTTCCATAATCATCTGTACCTCAGATTTTTGGCCATAGGGCTGGATCTGTGATGTTTACTGCGCTTTAGCTCAGATAAGTTTTACTGAGCTTTAACTGATTATAGTCTGGGTGTGGGGTTGTGTTGTGTAAAAATCATATAAATTGAACAGAATCTGTTTTGATGCTATTGAGTTTGACTTCTATGCAGACCTCACTTTCTGCCTGAGTATGGGGAGAAATGCTCAGTATGGCTTCCCTTCACTTTTCCATCAGCATGCGTCTGGGCACCATCCTTGTAAAATGGATCCCACAGAATGCATTGGCTGGTTCAGCATTAGTGTTACTAGGAGTAGGCAGTATCAAACTATTGATGATTGAATTAAAGAGCCTGGAAAGGTTGTTTTTATGAGTATAACTCCCATAACCCAATCACCCAGTTGATATGGCCATTGTTTTTCAAGAGTCTGATATACCTTCAAATGACCATATTTGGTATGAGCACATCTGACAAAAAGGGAAGGATTGTAGGCTGTCAGTGGTGAGCACATGCTTTCCACGCGGAAGGTCCTACACTTGATCCATGACTCCAGGTAGGAATGGGAAAGAACTGACTAGAAATCCTAGGGAGCTGCTGGTGTTGTTGCCATTCAGTGCAACCTTTTCTGTTGTAGACCAAGCTCTGCTAATGTTCATTCATGTGCCCATGTCACAGTCAAAAACACACCTTAGGAGTTTATCACATTGGCTTTGCTCCTGCGATAGCCATGGGATGTAATTTTAAGAAAGCAGATCTTATCGCATTTCACCATCGCCGAGGAGTATGCAGCCCATTTGCAACCCAGGCTTCCCAGGGCTCCTCCTGCATCTTTTAAAGAATGGGATTTCCCCATTCTTGAAAAGATGTGGCAGAAGCCTGGGTTGCAAATGGGTTGAGTACAACCCTGTGATGGTGAACTGCAATAAGATCCACTTTCTTAAAATTACATTTCGCATCTATCGCGGGAACAAAGCCAATGCAATAAACTCCTAGTCTAAAAAGCTACAAACAGAGAACTGCACTTGTTTCACCAGGGTCTGTTTACAGTTAAGCCATATATGGAGAATAGATACCTTTGGATTAATTACATTTGCACACAGGGTTTATTCTGTCTTTGTTATGTTTTCACCCCAGTCAATTTGTTTGGCCTCAATTTGTTCCTACAATCAGAGCAAGTTGAAATCTTTAAGTAGAATCAGTATCCCCAGGTTCATGTTCCTTATCACTGGTTCAAAAGAGCTGAACAAGTACAGCGTGTAAGAGATGAAACCATAAACTGGGTCAGTTGTGGAGTATGTGTAAGAGCTGCTGCCTGGATTCTTGCAAGCTTTTACAGCATCAATAGAAAGAGCTGCAGTGGGCTTCATGAATCTCTGGCTACTTCAATTAAAATCAACAATTTTCCTGTATTGCATGATGATAATCTGTTTATAACAAAGCCAAATGGTTGGGATTTTTTGTCAATGTATCAGGTATTTCTCGAGGCTCATAGTGAGAATTTTAACAAGCTCTTCACCATGACAGACACTGATAACTGGAGCATTTTGCAAGGTCTTTTCTTTATTTATTATAAATTAGTGCAGTAGCTAATTGCAACTCCTCCTACGGGGAAAAAGCCAACTGAGGAGAAGATAGTGATACATTCAAACAATGTAGAAAATTGGAATGGGAATGCCACTTTCCTGGGTGTCTTGGCATTATTAAAAGACATGGCAGCTGGGGGTGGGGGGAATATTCCATCAAATTTGAAAAGTCTTAAGAGTCACTCTGATGATGTCTATGTAAGGTGTACTGTATAGGTAAACTCTACAAGGCATTTTTGATCCACGGAGAGCTCTGATAGATGTAGGTTTTCATAAAGGTTGCAGTGTGTTTTCATCACCTTATTAATCCCTAGAAACCCTTGCCATTACTGAGCAGTAATGCTGACAATAATGCCATTATCATAATTTTATTGTTACTCAGCAAGCCAGCCATCTTCCTCATGTGAGAATTCAAGGAGTTTCTGGGAAAGTAAGGACATCAGCAATTTTCTTCTTAATGAGTGCAGGTTGGTAGGTGGAATGATTTCTCTAATGGGAAGGGGGTGGTTGTTGTTTTCAGGTGTTTTTGAATAGGCTTTTTATATGCCTGTAAGTTATTTCCAACTAATGGCGACTCTAAGGGGAACCTATCAAACAGGTGGGAGTTCATAGTGGGATTTGTTCAGAGAGGATTTGCCTTTGTCATCCACTGATTCTGAGAGCATATGATGTGGGCAAGGTCACTCACCAATCCAGAAATTAACAACAAAAACCAAAACAGTTAAGGATTATATTAGAGAATGTGGACATTTTATTATTTATTTATTTATATCCTGTCTTTCTCCTGGTATAGGGATTCAAGGCAGCTAACATTAAATTTAAAACAATTAAAATGTTTAAAAGTATAAATATAATGTTTAAAAACAATTTAAAAATTGTTAAATAGATTAAAAACATTAAACATTAAAATAGTGAAATCTATTTAAAAACTAGAAAGCCAGCACTACACAGTGGTTTAAGTGTCAGACTATAATCCTGGAGACCAAGGTCTCTGCTCACCCATGGAAACCCACTAGGTGATCTTGGGTGAATCACACATGCTCTCAGCTCCCAGAAGACCCTGTGATAAGTTCTGGTTAGTGTCTTCTAACTTGTTTGCAGCAACTTGAAGGCATGCAACAACAATTTTGAAACTATATACAAATGGCCAAATCTGAATCACACAGCATTTAAAAGCCATTCAACCCTCATCAGTTTGAAAAAATGAGTGGGGAAATTAGGGATAGGGCCATCCTAGCCATCTAAGGAAGGAGTTCTAAAGTCTGGGGGTAACCACCAAGAAGGCCCTCTCCCTTCTTCCCACTAAAGAATCAATTAACTGTGCAACAGCACTGCTGGTAACTATTGAAACCTGGACCTCCAGGCTCAGGGCTAAACCCAGGAGTGAAAGGCATTCTTCCATGATTGTGCATTAGAGCTATCATAGACTTTAACAAAGAATTGAATGTTCTATTTTTCCATCCACTCCTGGTTTTATTTTGCTTTGGGGTTGGTTGGTTTGCATTTTTAATAGTCCCATGAGATCCCAAGGTGGTACTAGAAGCAGAAAAATGGACTCAAGACCCACCATGGTCACTATTTCCATAGTAAGGGGCTGTTTGTTTCCACTCCCACCCACGTTCTATTAGTTAAAGGAAGGAATGCTCAAGATATTTACTTGGGTATGGAGAACTGGCTGTCTGGCACACACAGCTCCATCCTCAAGCACTGCACTGTTATTATTATTACACTTTATTTATATAGCGCTGTAGATTTACCCAGTGCTGTATGTACAATCAGTAAAATAGATAAAAAATAAACCTGCCCATGGCATACACTAGCGTTGCCGCAGCATCTTCTGTCTAAGGCAGCTGACCTCACTCTTCCCTATAACTTGCCTTTGAGTATCCTTTAAACAAGACAAGCAGAAATTGAAAGACAGAAACAGAATACTGGAAAACATGGACTTGATCGGCTTTGCTAATTTTTTGTTACTGAATTAGGTTAGGCATTAGTTTAGATTACACAGAAGCATGAATTGGAAGAAGCATGAAATAAACAATTATGAGGGAACTCCAGACGGCCAACCTGATTTATTATTGTACAGCTATTATGCAGGGAAATTATAGCCAGTATTCTTGATTATTGTAAATGAAATGTCCAGCCTAACTGGAGTAACTAGAACTTTGAAAAGTTACCCTTTTGGGACAATTACTTTCAGAATCCGAGAAGCTGCCATCCATTCTGGGAGACAGAGTCCAAAACAATGATTACATACCACCTTCCCTCAAAGGAACTACCGTACTAGTAAATCCTGTGTTTCTAGCTATGCTGACCGGAGGATTCTGGGAACCATAGTAAAAAAGAGAAACTTCCCAGGCTCTGAGAGTCATTTAGAATTTCTTGCACACACTTCCAGGTATGCTGTGTGCATTGCTCCAGGGTGAAACACACATGCTCTTGTGTGGGCAGAACAAGAGCTGCTATGTAGCCTATCTCTACTACAGCTGGTGTAACATAGAGGCTAATAGTGCTAACCTAAGAGTTCCCCATTCAAAACCTGACTCTGCTACACACTCATTCAGTAGTGTTTGTCATGCTGTTCCTAGGGCTTTATGTCCATCAACCCAATGTGTGAGCTGTGAGAAAGTGAGGTAGCCACTCTGAGTCCCAGTTTTTGGGGAAAGGGCGAAGGAATTGCTCTGTCTCATCTTCTAAGATATTTACAGTTTACAAAAGTCTGATACTGAGCTTTGTGCACTCAGGTTGCCTTTAAATCATAAGGCCAATGTATCTCCTACTTTAAGAGCCAGCATAGTGCAGATGGTTTGTGCATTGGACTAGGACTCTGCTCAGCTGTGGAAACTCACTGAGTGACCTTGGGCAACTCACACTCTCTCAGCCTCAGAAGAAGGCTGTGACTAACCTGCAGTGATGAATCTGGTCAAGAAATCCCCATTATTGGCTTGCCATAAGGTCACCATAAGTCAGAAAGGACTTAAAGGCACACAACAACAACAACAACAACAACAGTAATCTCCTTTATGGATTGCTATATCATTTTTTCAACTGTAATAATTTTTTTTTTTACTCTGGTTTACTTTGAGCCAAACCAGTTAGTGCAGTAAACTTGAGGAATGCAAAAGGAAGCCACTTCCAAAGAGAGAGAGAGCAAAACTACTGTATTCAAATAGCATAAAAAGGAAAAAGAAAAGGGAAGAAAAAGGGGAAGAAAAACAGAAATGTGGCAGCACCTTTAAGTGTAACTGGTTTTTATTTCCACATGAGCTTTTATGGATATAAATCCACTTCTTTAGATGCAGTACTGAGAGGTATTAAGACCTCAGGCATAAAGTATATTTATACAGTTGTGGGAGTGTTGGAATGTAATATCCAGAAAGATGCAAATCATGACCCTTGTCCTAAATTTTCAAAGGGTTGCATATATTGATATATATATGTCTTTCAAATCTTTATATGTCTTTCAAATCTTTACAGTGCTAAGCTAGTGTTGAGGTGTGAAAGCAATAAATCTGCTCACCAAAATTCACTTTTCCTGGATTCAGCCATTTCTTTGAGAAGATTCCTTTTGTTATATGTGCAGTTGCAAGGTTCTTGTATTAATATATGTAGTGTGCCATTACAATGCATTTATGGCACACTACATATATTAATACATTGCATTATCAGTAACATACACTGTAACTTATATGTAACTTACATTGTAAGTTAGATGGACAATCAGTCTGACCTGCTATTGTGGTCCAACATTCAAACCACTACACCACATTGGCTTCCTAAGTATCCTTGGATGCTATGAATATTTGAATCAAGAAGTTCTAGTGCATGTTGTTGTTGTTGTTGTTGTTGTTGTTGTGTGCCTTAAAGACGTCTCCGACTTATGGCTACTCTAAGGTGAACTTATCATGGAGTTTTATGGGACTGAGAGTGTGTGTGACTTGCCCATGGTCACCCAGTGGGTTTCCATGGTCAAGCAGGGAACTGAACCCTAATCTCCAGAGTTGTTGTCCAACACTCAAATCACTACACCATGCTGACTCCAATTTTGCTGCTGTGTGGCTTCAAGTCTTTTTTGACTTATGGTGATGCTAAAATCTATGACAGGGTTTTCTTGGCAAAATTTGTTCAGAGGAGTTTTGCCATTGACTTCCTCTGAGGCTGAGAGTGTGACTTACCCAAGATAACCCAGTAGGGTTCTGTGGCCAAGCTGGGGTTTGAACCCTGTCTCCCAGTGCCCCAGTCCAACAATACCTACTTGTATATGACAACAACAAAGCCCTCCAGTCAGCCCATTACTAGCTGTAAATGCTTTGCTGTCCTGCAACTCCAAATGCATGGAGATGGCAGCCTTTCCTTTTGTCTTCAAATGCTATGTGGGGAAATTACAGCCTTACTCTTTTTCCTGTTTATTGTAAACAAAGTGGCCAGTCTGGCCATGGGTCTAATTAGTACTTTGCACCCTTTGTGAAAGGATCAACAGAACCCTACTGTTTTCTGTGTTTGACTCCAATTTGCAACTTTAAAGAGGCTTGACTGCATGAGGATCCCTGTTTCAACTTTCCCAAAGGCTGGATATGCCAGTGACTAATGTTTCCTATGATTGCCTGATAGTGGCATTGTAATGCCTTACTAACCTATTTTAATACCAAGGCATATGAACACTGCTTTTGCCTTGCCACCTTCAATAAGATTTGGCCACTCACCCAATCTTACTAAATGGTGTGTGTGTGAAATTTTGTGTGCCTTCAAGTCACCTGTTGACTTCTGGGGATCCCATGAATTTCACAGTGTTTTCTTAGGCTAGGGATATTCAGAGGTGGTTTTGCCATTTTTCCCCTCTAAAATATAGCCTACAGCCCCTGGTATTTGCTGGTGGTCTCATGTCCAAGTATTAACCAGGGCTGACCCTGCTTAGTTTCCAAGGCCAGATGGGATCTGGTGCCTTAAAATTTTTACATGGAGGATAATAGTGGGGCTATTTTCAAATAGGGGGTGGCATGTTCATGTGAAATCACAGGCAGACCAGATAGTAAGTCATAAATTGGTCCTGGTGAGTCTGGGAGGCCTTAGAAAGTGTTATACTATATTGGTCATTATGAGCATATGAAATATGTGTGTGCTTGTGAGCTTGTGATCCTGAATTATACTTTTTTACCAGTAAGGAAAGCTAAGCTTGATAAATTATATTTTGGGGTAGATTACCAGGGGCCTTTTCACACTTACAAAATTACAACACTATGGCCTGATCTAGACACACACTAAAGAGTGTCTTTAGGGCTCTTTAGTGCACGTTTAGGGTTAGGGAGGGCACAGTGTCCGCATCTTCCCTAACCCTAAAGCGTATGGGCGCCGCCATTTAAAAATGGTGGCATCCATACGGGCACGCCATGACAACTTGATTCCGTGGGAGGGTGCCAAGTGCGCCCTTCCCGCAGCGCAAAAAAGGAGCTCAAAAACTGAGTTCCTTTTTGCTTCCTGGTGTTTGGCACAGCCTTCAAACGGCCACCCCAAAGACCCTGGGGAGAAAGGGGCCACGGTGGCAGCCCCTTTTTCCCCTCAGCACCGCCGAGGGAAATGGGGTGCAGCGGGTGCCCAGGGCGCCTGCTGCGCCCTGCTTTGAGGCTGCAGGGAAGCAGCAGTTTGCCGCTTCCCCGCGGCCTCTTGAAGCAGCAGAATGGGACCTCTGGGGCTGCTGGTGCGGCAGCCTTGGCCCCATCTCACCGCTTCTTGGGGCGGTTACAGACCACCCCTTTTGGGCAGTCTGTACTGCCCCTATGATTCTAATTTTATAGCTACTTCCTGTGGAATCTTGGGATTTGCACAGGAATTGCACAGCATGGTATAGTGGTTTGAATGTTGGACAAGGGAGTTTATCACACGGGAGAAATTTCTCTCAATTTCGAAAGAAATGAAAATGGGACCAGTTCAGAAATGAGTGAATTCGCTAGTTCAGTTAATTTATGTGATTGCATATTGATGCTGCATCGCGGTCAGAATGACTTCCCATTGCCCGAAATTGCCTGAAATTGCATGTGATAGTTTCTCATGCAATAACATGAAACCCCACGATTGCATTCAGAGGACTTCCCATTGCCCAAAAATGCATGTGGTAGTCTCTCATGCAATAATGTGAAACCCCATGATTGTGTTCAGACTGCCATTGGATTATGTTTCCAATTTCTGTCATCTGATAAACTCCTATGACTCTGGAGACCAGGTTTTGAATCCCCACCTGGCCAAGGAAACTCACTGGGCGACCTTGGGCAAATCATATTCTCTCAGCCTCACAAAAATGCATGATAGGTTCATCAGAAGGCATCCAACAACAATGTAGAAGACTCAGACACAGAACTTCTCTAATGCCAAGTTACAAACCTTGGGATTTCATAGAATGGAACCATGGCAGTTAAAGTTAAAACATAACACTATAATTGCGTAGTGTTGAAGGTCCAAGGTCTGGCAATTTTAGCATGGTATGGTGGTTTGAGTGCTGGACTAGAACTCTTAAGTAATCAGGGTTTGAATCCTTGCCTAGTCATGGAAATTCACTGGGCGATTTTAGCAAGTTATACTTTCTCAGCAAAAACTGTCTCAGAGGAAAGCAACAGAAATCCTCCTCTGAATAAATCTTGCCAAGAAACCCCCATTAATAGGGTTGCCATAAGTCTGAGTCAATTTGAAGGCACATATGACAGCTACAACCATATTGAATTTATTTTACTTTATTTTGTAGACAGACTATTTCCTTTGGGTGAACTGAATATATTCTGATAATGATCTGATTAGCCAATATTGATGTCTACAAACTATAGCTATATAGATTTGATATGGGCTATATTGGCTCCAGCTGATAGTATCAGGGAGACCATTTATGTCCCTGGATTATTTTGTATTTTTGGATTGTACCTGAGAACAGAATGTTGATCGTCAGGGGGGAAAATTTCTTTTTTGGGTTCCTCTGGAGCTGGTATTTGCAATACTTTACAGATCCTTTGATGATGGTGGCGCTGAAGAACAGCAAAGAACAAAGGTGTTTTTTTCTCCTTCTGTCCCTGAAAAAGCTGCCACAGTGACACTGAGAATAAGCAGTTTGGGTCCGGCTGCCACAGTGCCTGGTTTGGGGTCTCTGATACCTTTCCATTGTCCTCCCTTTAAACCTGTGCAGTTCTTCTGAACTATTGAAGCAGTATGGATTATTTTTCAGGACATGAGTCATTATCATCATTATCACTATTATTATTTATTATTATTATTATTCAAGTAGCGCTTTCCAATTTATTAAAGTGCTTTATAGTTTTGATTTAATTTTTCATCATCATCCTCAAGCTGTTACTTTAATGTTGTTTATTTTTAGCAGCTTGGGAGGAAACAATAGGAGACTGACGGCTTCTGGGTAGAAAAAGTCCCACTTCCATGCATGAAAACATCCCTGTTGTGTGCAAATAAATGGCTTAACAAGGAAAACTGTGCATAATTTACATACATTGTTCTTTCGAAATAATTTTGGATAGCTTGCAGTTTTGATGCTCAAATATATGCAAGGGGATGTTCAGTGGAGTGCTTACTTGTGGGCCCCCATCAAGGCTTGAAGATAATGCAGAACAAGTAGCAACATTACCTGTTAGATTACATATTACTTTGGGCAAGCAGCAAGGGAGTAATTACATTTGAATTCTTATTTTTACTGTTAATATAACCCATTGCTCTTTGTATGTGTTCAGTCATATTTTTTTCCATTACTTATAATTGTTACCTTTTGGCACCATTTTTGAAATTTTGGAGCTATTTTCCTATTATTAAGGTGTTTTTAAAAGTAATGTTTTAAACATAACAATACATAACAAGAATGAATTACTTTTTAACAGAGCACGCCCAAGTTAGCCTTTCAAAAATAGTGCTCCAGGCTCTTCCTATTTATTTAGTTAGCTTTTTAATATATATAATATATATATCCATCCTCTTTCCCCTGAAGCTGGATCTCAAGGCATCTTACAAATTAAGATGAATAAAATATAGAATAAAAATACAAAAAGACCAATATTAAAATGGAATCGAACTACTGAGAATATTAAAACAATTTAAAACATACAGTTAGGAGCAATAAAAAGTGCAATGCAATTAAAATAATAAAGCACCCTTAAAAGTCCTTTCTTTTTAAAAAATATCAGTTCAAAAAGTCTGTCAGAATAATTATGATGATGAATGCCTTGGTTATATCACGTTTGGATTACTTTATTGCACTCTGTTTGGGGATGCCTTTGAAAAGTGTTTAGAAAAATTCGGCTGATCCAAAGACCCAAAGTTAGATGGTTGGCACAGTCTAGTTGTAGGGAACACAGAATGCTGCTTATGACCTGTAAAGCCATATATGCTTTGTACCCAAATTGAGGCTGTCTGAGCTTTGAGAGTCAGGGGTGGTTCTCCTCTCTGTCACTATCTAAAGATATGCATCTGATGGGAGAGAGGCCTTCTTGGTGGCTGCTCCAAGACTCTGGAAATTGCTACCTGGTGAGGCTAGACTGACTGTTCCCATAGCATTCTTCCAGTGACAAATGAAGTGTTTTTGTCCAACAGGCCTTTGGCAAATGACTGATTGTATGGAAAGGATTTTTAACAATGCCTTGTACTATTCTTGTTTCTTGCTTTCCAGTGGATCTCTTTTTAAGTTGCTTTTAATTTTGTTGATTGTTTTTATATAACTTGTGTGGGGTTTTTTTTATTTATGGATGTGAGATTTTTATCTGTATCTAATTTAGTTTCAGACACCTTGATCCCAGTAATACAATTATACAGTACATAAATTCTGAGGGCAGGCAAACAGTGCCAGCAACAACAAAACAGGATTCAAGAAATATGCTTCATTTAAATTTGCATTATAATATAATAATGAAGAATTAGTGCACATAAACATGGATTAAGCATATAAACATGAATCTGAATTTGAGACATAATCCTTGCAATATGTAAACAACATTTGTTAGGCCACAAAGACAAGGCACGATTGGACTCCAGAGACTACATTTATCCTTCTGAACAATTTCCTTTATTATTTCCAAGGGAATGGTGCATGTTTACACGGGTACCAGGATGAAGCATAGCTAGGCAGCAAGTGCGCTTCAGCTATTTAGTTAATGCCAATAGGGCTTAAATTAGATTTTACAGCTGTTAGCCAAGTCTGTTCTGTGCGTAACAAGTGAGAATTTAAATCTTGGAAAACATAATCCTATTATAAAACTACCAGCTGACTTGATGCTATCTAGGAACTCTTCATAGATTAATGGAAACTTAAAAAAAAAAAAGAAACATGAAAACAAATTAATTATTACAAGGTTATTAGTTGCTTTTCCCCAAAGCTGGGGGCAGAGAGAGGTCATATGACCAAACAAATGGCAACATTTCCAGCTGGGAATTACTTGGGGGAAATATGTAAGGTGTAACATACTTAAAACAAAGAAAATAGGCTGCTGGTTGCTAATTAGTATGTGAAACTTGCACACCAATTTTCAATTAACCCACAACTTCCGGTGGTTACTAGCTGTAATAATTCTAAGGCATAAAATTATGAGGCTGTAAGAGCATCAGATCTTCCTAGAGGGAGAACTTATCACCTTACAGGAACATGCCCAACCTTTATTAAGATCTTGTGATTTAGCTCAAGGGACTCATGACTAAAAGCTCCCTTGAGTTCCCTGGTATATGTTATCAAGCTGTCAGTGGTTTGCTGTCATTTGGAAATAACTTATTCCACCCATTAATAACGGGGAAACATTAGCTTCAAAAACAGATACGGAACATCTCTCTAGGCAGATTCACAAATTAACCTCTTAATGAGACACATCATTGGTAAAGGCTTTGTTATGCTTGTAGTGCCCACTTGTTTTGACAACCACTAGAGGCTCTGGAGTGCCTCCTTCTGCCACTACCGTTATCCTGTGCTCTTGGCAAGAAGGATATCACCATCACAGCAGCCGGGCCTTTTTCTTCTCAAAGGGAATTTTAAAAAAAATGTTACTGTTTCTCAAGTCATTTGCTATACTGTATGTATGTATGGAATGGTTTGTGAGAAGGGCAGATCACATCTTCATTCTTGCTTTCTCTTAGCCATAGATTGGTTGTAAAATGATACCAAGTTTTTATATTCCAAAACTATAAAATCGGTTTACACTCATCAGCAATGTGCAGTCGGCCCGCCTTATCCACAGATTTTTTTATCCACAGATTCAAGCATCCACAGTTTGAAAATTTTCAAAAAAAAGTATAAATTCCAAATATCAAACCTTGATTTTCCATTTTATACAAGGGACATAATTTTGCTATGCCATTATATTTAATGGGACTTGAGCATCCACAGTTTTTGTTATCTACGGGGTATCCTGGAACCAAACCCCAACAGATAACAAGGGCCCACTGTATATCACAAGAGGACTTATTTCCCCCTAAGATTTTATTAAAGATTGCAAACACTGTGGGATAAGTCAATGGTACCCAACGTCCAGTTATCACAATACTCTGAAATAGCATTTCACTAGAGAATGAGGAGGCACTTGTAAGATTGTTGGCCTCATGTTTCAAAATAACTTGTCTTTCTTTAGGTTTGTTATTGCTGTTAACTGCCTTTGACTCATGGCAGTGCCATGAATTAGACATTTCCAACGCCCACTGTCCTCAGGTTTGGGTCCTGCAGGCTAAGGGCCATGACATGCTTGACTGAGTCTATCCATCTGGTATGAGGTTTTTTCTACTATCCTCCACTTTTCCTATCAATCTTTCCCAGCTGCAATTTAGTCGCCTTGGTTTCTAGTGATAGCTCAGGCTTGATGTATTCTAGGAGCCATTTATTTTTCTTTTTGTCCATCCATGGTATCCTTAGCTCTTGTCTCCAGCACCATATCTCAATTGAGTTGATCCCCCCCTCCCATCAGCTTTACTGTCCAACTCTCATATCCATACATAGTAACAGGAAGTAAAGTGGCTTGGATGATCCTAACCTTTGTGTTCAGTTTTATATCTGTGCACTTTAGGACCTTGTCCAGTTTTTTCATAGCTGCCCTTCCCGGTCCTAGTTTTTTTGTGGTCTTTTCCAGCTCTATGTAGTTTATCACACACCTGGACTTCAGCGATGCTCCTGTCGCCCAAGCATCACCAATCTGCGATGGGAGCCCGCTGGTGGGATCGCATCTAGCATATTTTCGTCATGGAAGCTTTATCGTAATTGTTAGGAAATGGGCCCTTTTTTAAATAACAGATCAGATTACAATTACGCTAATTCTTCCATGACGAAAATGGAAGCGTAGTGCCATGAGTGATCCCACCAGGAGGCTCCCATCACAGATCGGTGACTTCATGGCATCATGGAAGGCAAAGTGTGTGATAAACTCCTATGATTCTATTATTCTTCTGACTTCCTGGAATCAGTGAATGATCCAAGGTATGAGAAATCTTTAACTGTTTCAGTTGCTAGATTGAATTTATGTAAATTTTCCATGGCCATTATTTTTGTTTTCTTAATGTTCAACATAAAGCCTGCCTTCTTCTTTGACTTTCTTATATTTAGGTACTATGTATTGTACTTATGTGAGTTTTGTTTTGCTGTTCCGCCTCTTGAACCAACCCTCAGTCTTGTCTCCAGATATAGTGGAGACTTGTTTAAAAAAGCACCAGGGCCTTCTGAGTTGTGTGTCAGCTCTGGCTGATGACTGTGTCAAGGCTGAAGACCTTGTATTTCAGACTGAGGTAATGCATCTACTTCATAGTGATGTTAAAAGAAATGTTAATGCTGAATAAGCAAGGCAGGAATTCAAGGAATTCATAGGGGAATATGTTCCAATCTTCTATAGACCAGAAGAATATGATATAACTTTTGTTCAAGCAAACAATGGGAAATATAGAAATTATGTGACCAACAGCAAAACCTGGACAAAAAAGAGAATTGTTGTTGTATACCTTTAAGTCATTTCCGACTCATGTGACTCTAAAGTGAACTTATCACACAGTTTTCTTGGCAAAATTTGTTCAGAGGGGATTCACCCATGCCTTCCTTTGAGGCTGAGACAGTGTGACTTGCTCAAGGTCAGAGGGTTTCCATGCCCAGGTCTTCCAGTGTCCTAGTCCAATACTCCATGCTGGCTCTAACAAAGAAAACGCACCCCTTTAAATAGAATGTATCCTTATGCAGAACACTTTTGAGATGATAAGTCAGCCATCTGAGGCAGCTGCCTCACTCTTCCTAATATTAGGGCCAGCCTTTCCCAATGGGTGCAATCATTAGGGAGATAATTATTGGGTTTTATTCCTGCCTATTTGCAAACTGTGTGTATTATAAAACTGATCAAAATATTGTTTTGAAAAGGAATATTAGTCTGTTTTTGAAAAGGAATATTAGTCTGAGGATATGACTCAACTTCTTTCATAAACACAATTTTTAGAGAAAAAAGTGGATCTTTTTAATCCTAATCATTCTTCACAGACACACATATACACTCCTGCCACACACACACACACAGAGCAGACATAACAGTAGTCCTCTGGAACTGTGCCACAGTACTGAATTTTAATAAGGTTTATATTTTAGCATAATAAGATATGTAACTGATTCTAAAGAATCCCTTTCCGTAAGGGAATTTTAAAAGGGAGTAGGAGTTGAGTTGATCATCCCATTTAATCTGCCTGTTGTAATCTCAGTTTCATTCCTTAATTTGGGATCTTTCCCCACAGCTCAGGTCAGTAATCTCAGACTTCATGAACGTGTCAGGGAGAACATGGTGATGATTTTGCAGGAAAGGACTGATAAAGGATTATATCTTGCACTGTGAAGAAATGGATTACAAAGCTTTTACTTCAGAGGACATCAGTCAATTCTGAGAAGCTGGTGGCCCTGAAGAATATGACACAGAATCAGTTAAAATCCATGGGAACAATAATCTTCTCTCTTCAGTAAGATTTGGGTTGTAGCCAAAGTCCATTAATTTATTCCCTATGAAGAAAGGATCTTAAATACCTCCACATCCTTTACATTTCTATTAGTAATTTGTTCCCAAAAGAAAAGGAGAATGCAGAGAAACTGAATGAATGTTTTGTACCTCTCTTTACATTGGAATATGTAGAGTGGCTATTCATGCCATAAGGACATCAGGAGAACTGAAGCAAATAGTGATAAGACACAAAGTTCAAGGCCTTATCAACAAATTCAAAATACCCACCTGAGAAATATAAGAAGTCGGAGTGTTATTGCTGATCTTTGAGCAAAAATGCTCAATTTGCCTCTAAGGCTGCATCTGCACTGCAAAAATAAAGTAGCTTGGCACTGCTTTAACTGCCATGGCTCATGCTATGGAATTGTGGGATTTGTAGTTTGTTGTGGCACCAGAACTGTCTGACAGAGAAGGCTAAATATCACACAAAACTACAGATCCCAGAATTCTGAAGTATTGAGCTGTAACAGCTATAGCAGTGTAAAACTGCATTATTTCTGCAGTGCAGATACTGCCTATGATTGCCCTCCATATCTGAGGATTATAAAATGGCTAAAATAATTCTTATTTTTTAAAAAGGAGATAATGGTAGAGGGAAGGAATACAGGAAATAATGGGCCATTTATTTTTAAAACTGTTGCCACTAAATTAACAAAAAGACGATTTAAGATAAAATCATAAACCGATAGGTCAGGTGGCTGCAGTAACCCAGGTTTGTTTACATGAAGGAGAAAAACAGGTTCCCCCCAAATCTGTGCCAATCAAGATAAATAATCCAGAGCATTTTCCAAAAATTGTATGTTAGGGTGTGCCTGAAAAGTCATACTAATTCTCATTCTAAGACTTGCAAAAATAAACTCTCAAACTGACTGGAAATGGGGGAAATGCTGTAGATACAGCATATCTTGATTTCAGTAAGACCTTTGACAAGATCCCCCATGATGTTCTTGCAAATAAGCTGCGAAATGTGGGCTATACAGTGTGTTTGTTAGGTGGATTTGTAATTGGTTGACCAGCTGAATCCAAAGGCTACTCAGCAATGGCTCCTCTTCATCCTAGAGAGAGGTGACCATTGTTATTCAACATCTTTATCAATGACTTAGATCAAAGAATAGGGAGCATGTTTATCAAATTTGCAGATGACACCAAATTAGGAGGAGTAGCTAATACTCCAGAGGACAGCATCAGAATTCAAAAATAACCTTAATAAATTAGAAAGCTGGGCCAAAACTAACAAAATGAACTTCAACTGGGGGAAAGGTAAGACACTGCACTTATGCAGAAAAAATTAAACGCATAGATATAGGATGGGGGATACCTGGCTTAAGGAGACTACATGTGAAAGGGATCTAGAAGTCCTAGTAGACCACAAATTGAACATGAGTCAACAGAGTGATGCGGTAGCTAAAAAGGCAAATGCTTTTTAGGCTGCATCAATAGAAGTATAGTATCTAGATCAAGGGAAGTAGTAGTGCCACTCCATTCTACTTTGCTGAGGCCTCACCTGTCCAGTTTTGGAAACCACAATTCAAAAAGGACATTGACAAGTTGGAGTGTGTCCAGAGGAGGGCCACCAAAATGGTGAAGGATGTGGAAACCATGCCTTGTAAGGAAAGACTTAGGGAGCTGGGTATGTTTACCTTGGAGAAGAAACGGTTAAGAGGTGATATGATAGCCGTTTTTAAGTATTTGAAGGGGTGTCACATTGATGATGGAACAAGCTTGTTTTCTGCTGTTCCAGAGACTAGAACAATATCATGAAAGATGACAAAACATAACTGACTAGTCTTAGCTGGGAAAAAGAGTTTAAAGAGTAACATGAAATATTTATCCCTTAGAGGCTAGTGGACAAAATAGCCATTTCTGACATTTTAATAACTTTTTTACACCCTCACCACTACCACTTGTACGCCTAGGTCTGATCTTTGAAGTTGCCAACACAAGTATGGTTATTTGTGATTTTTGGAATTATCTGGAAAAGAGTTCCAAGGGTACTGCGGAGTACTGAAAAGATAAATAAATGGATCCTAGAGCAAATCAAGCTTGATTTGCTTGGAAGCCAAGATGACTAAACTGAGGCTGTTGTACTTTGGACATATCATAAGAAGACATGATCACTAGAAAACAATAATGCTTGATAAGGTATAAACCAGTAGAGAAGAAGAAAACCACATTCCAGAAAGATAGACTCAATCACAGAAGCCACAGCCCTGTGTCTGCAAGACCTCAGCAGGGCTGTTGATGATAGGGTGACTTGGAGGTCTCTCATTCATAGGGCCACCATAAGTCAAAGTCAACTTCAGAGCATCTATGACAGAAGGAATTTAACAGAGGTGGGGATACAAAACCAAAGGTTTGTTTTAAAATTTAGACCTCACTTTGCTCTAGATAGTGCAATATAACAAGTGATGTGACACTGAAACCAATGAAGTTCCCTATATATTCAGTTTGCTTTACATATGCTTAAATGATATCAGGTTTTCTCCTGTTTGGTCTGAGATCTTTTCTAGAATGTTTACAGAGATCAACAGACATTCACCCCCACTTTTCTGCACATGCTGTTCATGTCGTGCTTGGAAGTACAGTATAGATGTGAAAAATGCCGATTTATTTGTAAAAGTTTATTTATCTGTTAATTTTAGGTAAAGAGAACTTATACTTTGATCCAAATTGGTAATTTTTATTTGGCAAGTAAAGCTGTTAATACTTGGAAATTTCTGTTTTTCATTGAGATGGTTAATAAAGCACGCCTCTTCCTGCCAAAACTATACCATCCAATTATCAACATTCTTCCCCAGTTTCGCACTCGCTCGGCATGAGCTTTTCTCACAGAACTGGAGTCACTTCTAGCTGTTTTGTTCATAGACTCTGTCAAAAAATATTTTCTGCATCTCTAATTTCATTAAGGTATGCTTGACTGAAATTGTCAACATCGCAAGAAAAGTAGGGTTTATTTCAAAATTTGCTTCAGCTCTTGTTGCAGCGGTTGAACAACCCAAAAGAAAGGCATCTCAGAATTATGTCACTTTGGTTATGATGAGAATGCAAGAAAAGGGAGCAGGTTCTCATAAACATCCTTCTTCTTGGGCATAATTGGTTAGCAGACCAGCATTTGTGAATTTGAGAGTGTGAATATTTGGGTTGTTTTCTCAGACTGGGCTTTTGAGGCTGCCAACTTCTAGCTTTCCAGGGTTTCCCCCATTCGTGCAAATACAAGCAAAGTCTTCAGGTTATTAGAGGAAATGTGGGGTTTTTTAATTCAAAGTGACCTGTTCTGAAGAACATGTAGGGAGTGCCATTCATTTTGCACAAGCTTTGGTGTCTTTTACATTAAAAAATTAGATATTGAAAGTATGTAACATTGATTGAACCAGTTATTCCGTGTTCAAGGATGTCTAATGCAGATTGGGACAGAGCTGACATACTGATGATGCAATTCCCTTTGTGTATTGAATACACATATACAGTGGGGCAAAAAAGTATTTAGTCAGCCACCAATTGTGCAAGTTCTCCCACTTAAGAAGATGAGAGAGGCCTGTAGTTGACATCATAGGTAGACCTCTCCTTCCTTGGAGGTTTTTAAGCAGAGGCTGGATGGCCATCTGTTGGGTATGCTTTGATTGGGAGTTCCTGCACGGCAGGGGGTTGGACTGGATGGCCCTTGTGGTCTCTTCCAACTCTAAATTTCTATGATTCTATGATTCTATGAGAGACAAAATGAGAAAACAAATCCAGACAATCATATTGTCTGATTTGGAAAGAATTTATTTGCAAATTATAGTAGAAAATAAGTATTTGGTCACCGACAAACAAGGAAGATTTCTGGCTCTCACAGACCTGTAACCTCTTCTTAAAGAGGCTCCTCTGTCCTCCTCTCATTACCTGTATTAATGGCACCTGTTTGAACTCATTATCAGTATAAAAGACACCTGTCCACAACCTCAAACAGTCACACTCCAAACTCCACTAGGATGAAGACGAAAGAGTTGTCGAAGGACACCAGAAACAAAACTGTAGACCTGCACCAGGCTGGGAAGACTGAATCTGCAATAGGCGAGCAGCTTGATGTGAAGAAATCAACTGTGGGAGCAATAATTAGAAAATGGAAGACATACAAGACCACTGATAATCACCCTCAATCTGGGGCTCCATGCAAGATCTCACCCCGTGGGGTCAAAATGATCACAAGAATGGTGAGCAAAAATCACACACAGGGGGACCTAGTGAATGATCTGCGGAGAGCTGGGACCAATGTAACAAAGGCTACCATCAGTAACACACTACATCGCCAGGGACTCAGATCTTGCAATGCCAGACGCGTCCCCCTGCTTAAGCCAGTACATGTCCAGGCCCGTCTGAAGTTTGCTAGAGAACATTTGGATGATCCAGAAGAGGACTGGGAGAATGTCATATGGTCAGATGAAACCAAAATAGAACTGTTTGGTAGAAACACAACTTGTCGTATTTGGATGAGAAAGAATGCTGAGTTGCATCCAAAAAACATCATACCTACTGTGAAGCATGGGGGTGGCAACATCATGCTTTGGGATTGTTCCTCTACAAGGGGACCAGGACGACATATCAGTATACATGAAAGAATGAATGGGGCCATGTATTGTGAGATTTTGAGGTCAAACCTCCTTCCATCAGCAAGGGCATTGAAGATGAAATGTGGCTGGGTTTTTCAGAATGACAATAATCCCAAACACACTGCCCGGGCAATGAAGGAGTGGCTTCGTAAGAAGTATTTCAAGGTCCTGGAGTGGTCTAGCCAGTCTCCAGATCTCAACCCCATAGAAAACCTTTGGAGGGAGTTGAAAGTCTGTGTTGCCCAGCGACAGCCTCAAAACATCACTGCTCTAGAGGAGATGTGAATGGAGGAATGGGCCAACATACCAGCAACAGCGTGTACCAACCTTGTGAAGATTTACAGGAAACGTTTGACCTCTGTCATTGCCAACAAAGGATATATAGCAAAGTATTGAGATGAACTTTTGATATTGCCCAAATACTTATTTTCCACCATAATTTGCAAATAAATTCTTTCCAAATCAGACAATGTGATTGTCTGGATTTGTTTTCTCATTTTGTCTCTCATAGTTGAGGTCTACCTATGATGTCAATTACAGGCCTCTCTCATATTTTTATCATTATCTCTGATCTGCATACATATCTAAGAAGATCTTTGATAATATTTTGAGGTTTCTGACCTCAAAGACATTTGGCTGACAGCCGATCCAGTTACACCACACAATGAAGCTGACTCATGGCATGGGATTCACTTGTCTTGATCCTTCTGTGTAATTGGAAGGGACTCTTCCATTCATGGAAAGTTCTGTTGCCAGCAAGGGAAAAGAAGAGTATTGTGAGAGTAAAGTGGCCTAAAATCCAGAAATGTTTGTTTATTTGTGATGCCTTTAGCAGAGCCCATTTATAAATGTTCACAGGAGTTGTTACTGTATTTCTTTAATTCTTCATAATTTAAACCATTTACATGTAGGAAGTATCCTGGATCTGAAGCAAGTGTCCTGGATATGAAGAAAATTGTCTGGTAAATTCTCATAAAAACGGAACTGAAGTGAAATATTCATCTGTCTTCAATAGGAAGCTTCCTTATACTACCAAGCCATGTCCTTGGTCCATCTAGCTCAGTACACTGTCCTGACTGCCTTGTTTCAAGCAGAAATCTTTTCTGCCCCTGCTTCAAGACACCAGGGTCAAACCTGGGGCCTTTTTCCTGCACTGCTTGTGCTCTGTTGCGTGGCAATAGGCCTTAATTATCACATGCACAAAGGAAGTCTTTTAAGCTGGGAATGCATGTGCCTTTCACCACTGGAATGCATTTGTAGCAGCTGCTTGGCATGGCTTGTTTAAATTCCCAGATACTGGACACAAGGTCAGATTTTAACTCCTACTCCCACTGTATTGGAGGGCTAGCAATCTGTGGAGTTGACTGGTCATGCATCACCAGGGCCCACATTATTAAATGGTGGTACATGTATGAAGATGTATTGACGTGGATGTGTGCATGTCACCACCCATTGAATAATATGGGGTGCGACTGTCCACATTTTTCCCACTTGAAAGGGGTGGTGGAGGAGCTGAACCCCTGTATACAGGGAGGGTCCACTATATATAGACTTATTGATTGGTAGAGCTTTAATGAGACAGTTCAGCAGAGTGGATCCAAGCTTTGTCATGCTTAGATTAGACCCACTGAAATAAATGAGTGTTAATTTGGTCATCACCAATTTAACCCCATTCCAGTGACTCTATTTTAATTTGTGATCCAAGCTAGCAATTCCTGATAATGCAATCTAGACAGTATGGGTTAAATCTGTGGGGATGAATAGTGATAGGAAGTTGAACTGGATTGCTTTTGAGGTTTTCTACCTTTGTGACACGGATGGATCATGGCTGCACCAACAATCACCAGAATACCTCCATTTCCATCTGTGTCCTTCCAAAAATGATAACTGGAAGTGATTCATTGCCATTTGGGGAAGGTCACATTGTGGGGGATGTTTTGTGAATTTCAACACAATTGAGGGTCTTTGCATGCATTCAGGTGAAAATTGCCCAAAAATTGTGTCGTCGTCATCATCATCATCATCATCGTCATCGTCATTTTAAAAAGTGGGAGTTGGAGTTTCAGGGAGCATGGGGCTTCAGTGGGTCCAGACCACACATTCTTCACACCTGCTTTATGAGTAAGGTACAATTTGTACTTTCTGGCTAGATTTTTCCTGCATCACATGTTGCAAAGTGTGTTCTTTTTTCTCTAGAACAAAGTATGATCTTTAAAAAGGGGGTAAATTTTTTTAGTGATAAAGCATGTCAAAAATTAAAATATCTCTGTTAGATTGTAGGAAACTGAAACTGGAGGATCATCGCCACTGCTTATTAATATAACACGGTATAATGCAATCTGTTTTCATCACTTGAGTTGTGAAGGCTCTGTATTTTCATAACATGGAATATGTACTGTATATTCATTCATTTGTTAAATATATGTCCTGGCCTTTAACTTAGAGTTATAGTTGCCAGGGTTGATCACAACACAGAAAAACTCACACGTAGAGTGAAAACAACCAGCTGAAAAATGAACCAGGATAAACAATACAATAGATTGTAAGACAAAAATCTCCCACAGAAGTCAACCAAAATTTCAGTCAAAGCAGCCATGGTTATAAAATAGATGTGGGAAGTAAGTGAACCTCTCAAAATAAGAGAGTTCACAGCATGTTTGTAACAACAGAGAAAACCACTTTTCTTGCATCTACCACTTTTAGAACACAGAAAAGAATCTCTCAATCTGATTGTAGCACGTGGGTGGGATGATACAGGAGGTGGGGATTGTCTGTGTACTATCCTATTAGGCCCTTTAGGACATCTGTGCAATCACCAACACTTTCATTGTGTCAGAAAATATATTGTTAGAAAATATATTGGTAACTAGACCACCTCCTGTAAAATAGGTGTAATCTGTTTTCATGTCCAAACTCCCATTAACAGACGTGTTGCCACTACTGTATCTGGACAAATGGAAGTCTCCAGAGACATCAAAAAGAGACCCATGTAGAATATGTTGCAGTAGTCAAATTAAAAATATTTCTTCCAAATCTAAAAAATAAAATCAAAAGGAAATTAAGCATTCCAAACAAATTACTTGCACAGGGCATCACACATTTAAAATCTTTGCCACACATTGCATATCACGTTTTGCCAACCAGAATAAAGATTTCTACGAAAATGTTTACAAAATTAAATCTCATGACAGTATTTTTCACCATGCAGTATATAGCAATAGTTGAACATATGTCATCAAATCCTAGAAGCCATTTTTGAGGAGAATGGCAGCTGAATCTTCTAAAGTTGTAGGACCACAGTACCACAGCCAATGACCTCATTGTTGTTGTTAACAGCCCATGAGTTGATCTTGGCTCATTGTAACTCTGTGGATGAGACATTTCCAAGACTTCCTATCTTCCACTGCTCTGCTTAGGTCCTGTAAATTCATGCCTGTGAGCTCCTTAATAGAGTCTGTCCATCTGGCATACAGTCTTAGTCTCTTTCTACATCCCTTCACCATTCCTAGCGTTATTGTTATTTCCAGTGAGTCATTCCTTCTCATGACGTGACCAAAGTACAACAACCTCAGCTCATCTTGGATCCCAGGGACTTGATCTGTTCTAGGACCCATTTGTTTGTTTTTTTGGCTGCCCATGGTATCCTCAGCATTCTTCTCCAGCACCACATCTCAAATGAATTGTTTTTCCTCCTGTGTGTTTTCCTCACTGTCCAACTCTCACAACCATACATGGTAAGAGGGAAAACAATGGCTTGAACAGTTCTTATTTATGTGCTCAATTGTATATAACCGAGAGGCAAGCAATCTCCAAACAGGCAACTAGTTATGCTGGAAAGTAAAGTGAGCAAGCTAGTCAGTAGCTTTGCTCAGTCTCAGGAGTCAGAAGCTTCATAAAATGTTCTGGAATATTATGGGTTGGGTTTTTTGTTTTGTTGTTGTTGTTGTTTGTTTGTTTTTTGAGGAGGTCACTTGATCACTGCTGGGCTAATAACTGCAATCACAACTTCTCACCTGTAGTACTGTAGAACTGACTGACCTGTAGTACTAGTGGCACTGAAGAGCAAGCAGTCTGAGTCCTTTTCCACGGTTACTCGTTTGAGACCTCTAATGCCTTAACAAGTATTAATCATTGTAAAAGTAGGCTCTAAGTATTGTTCCTATTATTTTTCAGTTCCTCTTGCGATGTGAAGGTTGACAATGCGCAGGGATCTTTAACCTTCCTCTTTGGCCTTTAAAAGTATTGACTAACTTGGGACATCACTACACGTGGCTTTTAAACCGTCTTTAAGCCGGCTTTTAAACCAGCATTTCTTTCCTTTCTTTATTTTAGATTCCTTTCTTTATTTTAATTGTCTTCCTTCCTTCTCCTTCTCCTTCTCACTTAAGTTGCAGCAGCAGATCTCCAAAACTGTGCAGGAGGAGAAGGGGGGAACAAACAAAAACAAATCCTAAAAGCATGCTAGGTAGGGCATAAGACACAGAGGTGAGGTTAAGGGTGAGATCCGGAAGAGAATGCTATGGCAGGGCAGTGATTGAAAGAAGTGTGGTGATGGCTGCCTGGAAAGCGTTATTTTACCATTTTATTATTACTTGTGTGACTGATGTGAGGACAGGGCTTGTGAGGAAGAGTCTTGGAGTCAGTCATGTATCCCTCGTCCCAAAAAGCATAACGTGGGTCCATGAACCAGATGATTCCTTTTTTATGTAATTGCTCTGAAGTCCAGGATTAATTTGGTTCTGCAGGTTTAGCCAGGGGTCTCTGGGTGGTTGTTTCAGGATCAGATACTGATTAAATCAACTTTCTCACCACTAAGTAGGAATAGCTGAATTAAAAAGCTAAGGGAAGGATTTTTTGTTTGTTTGTTTTTTTAGTTTCACATGACAGAACATCTGCATTGCACTGTGGAAAAGTAGAGAAACTTTAAAAGTAATATCCCTGGAGCATAATGCGAGGGAGTTGTGTATCTCTGGTACAGTAGCTGTTGAAATATATAAACACTGATGTAATTTCTCTCATCTTCAACATGCTGTGAAGCTGGACCTTTTGTAAATCACTTAGCCTAAAAGTAATTCAAGATAGTGACTCTGAAATAGTTGATGGACAGAATTTTGAGAATATTTGATGGCTTGAGACCTGTAAAACAAAAACAGGCTGCGATCTAGGAGCATGGGGAACAAATTTGGTTTCCCCCATGAAACAAGTTCTATATACCATATTTATTTTAAAAATTGTGTCCTGTCCTAGATCATGAGACATAGTCACTGTTGAGAAGAACTGAGCAGTGCACCCACAGACTCATAACTATGCTATAGTGGTGCAATACTCCTCTTCCCTACTCAAGAAATTACTGCACCATTGATAGATTGGTTTCCAAATCCTTTTGCTGGAAAAGCCTGTGTAAGTAATTGAGTTTTGCATGTAGAAGAGTGGTTTTTGTGTGTGTGTCTGATTGGGGGAATAGTGCATCCTAGGTGTTAAAGTGCAATGTAGCCTTTGAGACTAAAAGCAGCCTGCATTGCCACAAGGCTTTGAGGCCAAGCCTAAGCTGTGAACAGTAAGATCCGACTGCTCCATTTATAACTACACTCTACAGTGCATCTGATAGCTACCCTAGCCTTATGGGAAACACAGAGAAGTTGACCTGTTTCTTTAATGTGTGCTAAAAGGGAACAGTAAGACCAACCGTGGCTGTTTTAGACCATTCTTCTTGTTGTTCTTGCTCCACTCCCATTTTCTGACTGTCGATTACGAACTCATTAGTTCTGTTCATCTTGCCATGAATTATTTATTATTCTTATTCTTATATTTATTTATATCCCACCCTTTCCCCAAAATTGGGACTCAGAGCAACTTACAAGATTAAAAACAGTACAATTAAAAATATAGAAAAGTGTTAACATTAAAACAGAATTAAACCTCCCACCCCTTAAAATGAAATTAAATTAGCAGTGAGTTAAAACATAAAACACAAAACAACACAATATCAAAGCTAGGAAGTCCTTAAACTGAATGGGTGGGTTAAAATCATAAGGGAAAGAGGCTGAAAGGACTTCTTACTCTTGGATTTGGAGCCAGGAGATGTTAAACACTGTCGGGGAAGGCCTGCCAGAAGAGATGCGTCTTTAAGGCTTTTTTGAAGCCATCAATGGATGCAATGAGATACATCTCATCCAGCAGATCATTCCACAACTTGGGGGTGGTAGCTGAGAAGGCCCTCTGGGAGGTCTGCGTCAGCCTAGTCTTCATAGGCTGTAACAGGTTCCTCCCAGAGGACCGGAGCGTGTGGGCGGGTTCATACAGGGAGAGGCGGTCCCTAAGATAGGGTGGACCCAAGCCATGTAGGGCTTTAAAGGTTAAAACCAACACCTTGTACTGTGCCCGGAAACTGATTGACAGCCAGTGGGGAGATTTCAGCACTGGTGTTATGTGCTCTCTCCTAGATGTTCCCATCACAATCCTGGCTGCCATATTTTGGACCAGTTGCAGTTTCTGGGTTAAGCACAAGGGTAGCCCCATGTAGAGCGCATTGCAGTAGTCCAAACATGAGGTTACCAACGCGTGTACCACAGTTTCCAGATCCCTCATATCCAGGAAAGGGATAACAGGCACTCCTGACCGTCGCATTCACCTGACTAGTTGTTGTTGCTTTTTAACCAACAGTTGGAAGGCCATCAGGGTGAGAAGAGGGTCTCCATACCCATGTTAGACACAAAAGTATTGTTAGGATATTAAGATAGCTGCGATTCTGCAAACTGACACTATACTTTGACCCAGTGTATAGTGGTCCTCCCTGTCTCTCCTGTCAGATAAGCTGGCAGGTTGCTCTAAAGAGAATGATGGGCAGCTAGGGTGATCAATGAAGGGATTAGATAGCCAGAAAGGCCAGGAACCAGAAAGGTCTGCTGGGGGAGAGTGGAATCTGGAGTGGAATCTGGAGATATTGGGGAGACTGAGTGCATGAATGCTCAAATGAATAGGGTTGAAGAATGAGAAGGGGGGATTTTAGAAGGATCTTGGATGGGAAAGAGTGCCATTTTTCATGTGCTTATGATCATGAGTGCGTGTGTGTGTGTGTATGCTAACAGGTATGTATCTGCATGTGTGTCTGTGAACACGTGCATCAGTGCATCATGGGGACATGGTGTGTGTGTGTTTCAGTACTTTTAAACTGTTATAAATTAGTTTTGTCTTTAATTGGATATCTTATTTAATTGCTTTTATTTATTTATTTTTACTGATGTTTGTTTTTCTCTACATTGTGGGCTGCCTGAGGTCCCATATTGGGAGAAAGTCAGGATATAAAAATAAAATAAGAGAGAGAAAGTTTGTGTCAGGATAGATCCAGGAAAACAGTATGTCTGCACAGAAAGTATTATTGGATGAGAGAGAAAAAGAAGTGAGAAGGGTAGAATGCGACTTTACTAGGGAATGATCTGGTTGGATGAGCATTGTGTGTTTGGAGAGATTCTACTGTGGAAATTTTTTTTTGAGGATACAGGCAAGTGTAGGTTCAAAGGAGTCATTTTGTATTTTGAAATTCAGATCCCACAGCTACAGTACATTCTGTCTTTTGGGTGGGCTACTTACCCTCTTTGACCAGCCACACACCCCATAGCAGCCATGTAGATGGAGTAATGCAGGTCTTTAGGGCACCAAGGAAGAATTCCAGTTAGGATTTTGTTGTAGGTGTTATTCACTGTATTTACATCAACACTGTATTACCACAGATATTGGAGGGCGAGAAAATTGTACAGTTTTCAATCACTTTTGCTACTGCTGTTGTCAGCAGTAAGTGTGGAAGGCTATTGTAAAGTGACTATTGTGGGCAACAGGTTATAGATTAAAAATATTTTGAGGGCTTTGTGGTTTTTGTTTTCTTTTTGTTTTTTGCACAGGAAAGACCAAGATAAATATTAAAATCACTGGTTCAAGGACTTCCTTTCAAAGAATGTATTTTCAAGGAATGATCTTCCATTGTTCCCAGTGTCAGTGCACAAGAGCAGGTATTCTATGGGATTGTGTGTGAGAGAGAGAGAGCGACAGAGAGAGAAGGGGGGCAGGGTCTCTGAGAACTTCACAGTATGGGATCAGCCATCTCTAGGCTCCAGTGGGAGTCCTGACCAGTTCTTGATGGGGAAAAGTTGTTGTGACTGTGTCCATGGAGTCTCAAGAATGGAGCTTAGGAAGCTGGGGAAAGCCTCCCCTCCTGTGACTTGGAGACTTGTGCCAAGGCCATCAACCTTCCAGCCAACATGAACCGGGCACAGCTCCCTTAAGAGCCTGTCACTCAGTTCCTTTCACTAATCAGCCAGAGGCCCTAACTGTTGAATGACACAACTGCACTTTCCTCCATGAAGGACTGGCTCGCTAGGATGCTTCTTCCAGTGTTCTCACAAGCCCTGCCAGCCCAAGGAACAAGAGACTGGGACCTGTGGGGGGAGGTAGGAAATCAAACCCTGGTTTTCTGCATGACTGTGCAGTGCATACAAACAGCAGGCCATTTTATAAATATTATATCTATTTGGTTTTTTTCTGGCATTGGGTGGCTTTGTTTTCATCCACCGCTGCTGCTGTTTCATCCCAGCGTTACCCCTATAAGTTCCCTCCACCCTTTGCTTTTTGCCAGAGGCATGGGTACACAAGGAGGACTTTTTCTGCAGTCCTAGAAGCCTGGATGTGGGTTTTGAGGTTTTGTCCATCTTGTTACAGTGAATGCATCACCTGCGTGACTCAGTCATTCTTTCATCTGCCTGGGGAGCAAGCCTCCGAGCACAGGCCTAACGATAATCCGTTCTCATTATGGTGCTTAAGGGTTGCTGCTGTGAGAGTAGGCAAGCTTCTTCTCAAGGCAGTTTTTTTTCCCCTTTCCCTTTTTCTTTTTTCCCTGAAAAATCGTTAATACATTTTGTGCCCAGTGCAGGGGAGGGAAAGAACCATCCACCTCTGTTAATTAAAAGTGATGTTGATATCGTGCAAATGCGGTCCAGCTCAAGAGATGACTTTTCTAAAAGTGCACTAGTGAAGCAACTAACTTCATCCAGTAAGAAAACAAAGGCTGCCTGGCTGCATAGAAGAACGTTATACAAAAATTGATATAACCAGATTTGAATAGCTGTATCTTTATTATTACCCCATCCGTAAGCACATAACTTTCCCTAAATAGGCCCCACATTCCCCTGATTCTCTTTTATGTAGTAAACACAAGGCAGGTGCCCCTGTTTACTGTAGGGGGATAGATTTTCAAAATAGCAATAAGAGACCATAGAAATTCATTATGAACAGAGCTGCCAATCAGAAAAGTGTCTGTTAATGAGGTTATCTACCTAAATACCAAATAAAACATTTATTTCCATGCATTTCTCTGTGGAATTTTATCCACATTCTCCAAACATAAGTCACAGGATACACAATCTGTTGTCTTTATGAAAATCCATAACTTTTTTTAATGCATCAACAGTCCTGAATCTGTTTGCATGCATTGCCAGTCCTGAATTTAATAATGTTTGACATCTGTGATTAAAGTTCAGGATAACTTGAACCCCAGAATCCCAAAATCAGATTTACACAATTTCTGTCCCATTTGTTTTTGTTTTTTAGAATTGGAAAAACATCTATAAGAGCATTTGATCCTGGAATGCTGACAAATGATAGATGCTAAGATCCAACAGTAGTTACATGCATATCCATGTTCAGTGTAACAACCCAACTTGCTTATAAGGGGCTTAACAGATGATTATAGAAGCCCCAAACACTTTAACCTTTCCCCCAAAGCTTCCCTCTTAAATAGAAGTTTCAAATACCGTAGCCTTTAGCACTGATAATATTTGTTCACTTTTTTTGCAGCTTTCCTAGCTCTACAACATCCTATTAGTGTTGGTGTGACAGAATAGAGCACAAGATGAGTGATGGAGAGGGGAATCAAGGCAATATTCCTGCAATTTTGTACTCCAACTTTAAGAAATATCCCAGCCATCATGGTCTGTGGCCATGCCTGCAGGGAGTCCATGATTTGTACAAAGTAATAAAACAATAACAATTATAAAATAATTCACTAAAACCTGGGGACAGCTAGTGGTATATGTAGAATATGGAAAAATATGTAAAATAATCAGGGAAGTTGCCGTGCCCCAGAACGGGGCCCAGAACTCCCATCTTGAGTGACTTTGAAGAACTGCCAGAGCCTAGGGACAGAAACCAGGGCTTCAAGAAGAGAAAGTTGGAGGTCTGCCCCCTTCAGAGGAAGATGCTCCTGCATCTGAGTTGCAGGTAGAATTAGTGCTAGTCATCCAAAGTGTTGGTTCTTAAGTGGAAGACCAGAATCCTCATGCTCAGAAGAAGTGCCTGGCTGCAGTAGGAAACACATCATGAATTAAAGAGGTTTCCTAACAAGGAGACTATACATTTTACAGGTGGAGCCCCTGGGATGGGTTCTGGCAGCTTCTGTTTGAAAGCTTCAGTCTGAGGCTAGGAGAATTGCTGTAACAACAGCAATGGATATTTCCCCATAACTTGCCATAATGATTTTCTGTTGGTAAGAAACCCTGTGTAAGATGTTGAACAAACTTTGATTATTCTTCTAGCTCACTCTTTGCTTACAGTGCACCTTGAAACCCTGTAAGTGACTTTGGACAGTTTCTGTCTTTGCTTCTGAAAGCACACTGGCTACATTGGTTTTAGCCCTGGATCACCTTGCCCCTGTCACCAGACTCCACCTTTACAGGATTGGGCTTTTTGCATCTGATTAACCTAGACCCTGACCTGCTGCCTGCTATCCTTGACCCCCTCTCAGTCCAAGCCCTGGGGGAAACAAGGCAAAAATACCTGAGCAAACAAAGAGATCTTTAATTGATGGCAAAAGCATGCAGTAGTCTGAGCCCAATGAGGCTGTAATGCCAAATGAAAAGCCCTCTTACTAGCCCACAATACTGGTCTTGTGCAGTGTGTAAAGACCAGGATGAAAGGTCTCCAGATAACATAGTCCTAAACTGTATATGGCTTCATAAGCCCAAAGTAGCACTGTGGATTTGGCTCACTAGCTAACAGTCAGTACATATCTTTTGTTGTAGAAGTTACAAGAATACAGCAGGAGGCCCTGGTAAGCAGACCAGCATTTTGCATTTTGCACCAATCCCAAGGGTAACCCCATATGAAACACATTATAATAGCCCAGTATTGAAATTACTAACTCTTGGATAACAGTGGCTGGCCTATCCTTGTCCCATAGTGGTTGTAGCTCCTGTGGCCGCCAAACCAGATAGCAGGCATGCTTTGCAATTGCAGTTGTTCTTCTAGTGACAAGATACAGCTCTAAGAGCACTGCCAAGCCCTGTGAGGGAAATAGCATTCTGTCCTGTGCAAGTGAAAGCCTGTTACACAGATGAGGTAATAGAATCCTGGAGTGTGCTACTTCAGATTGCAGATGCTCCCACGTGTAATCAGTGTAGTGAACAGTGGCATCACTAGTGGGATGCACAGTGCACTGGATGATACCTGAAAGGGGGTGTCACTCAGTTGGACCCTCCTCCCATTGTGGGGGGGGGGAGTGCTGTGCTGTTGCCGATGCCCACCTCTTTTCTGCTGCCCCGGCTCTCTCCGCTGAGGGAGAAGGGCAGCAAAGAAGGAGGGGCAAGTGTGCTTACATGACTACCCCCACCATTCCCATTGTGTTAGCCAGCTCAGGAGAGCTAGACAATGCAATAGGGAAGGAGGGCAACCCTCTCCCCAGCACCTTCCCCGTTGTGTTGGCTAGCTCAGGTGAGCTAGCCAACACAACAGGGAAGGAGGGCAACCCCCATCACACACACACCTCTTCCCCATTGCGTTGGCTAGCTCATGGTTAGTCTCCTCGGGTGGACGGGGAGCAAGACTGGCCACTGCCAAACCCTCCCCCCCACACACACACACTCACATTGGGTGACACCATTGCTAGGAATGCTACTGGTAGTACATTCCCATATCTGGAAGAGAAGCTCAGTCTGTTTAATTATTATTATTATTATTATTTATAGCCCGCCCCTCTGAACTGGCAATTGGGGTGGGGTACAACATAGTTAAAAGCAGCACAAGTTAAAATACAACAATCCCAATCCACCTCACCCACCCCTTAAAATAGAATTAAATAGCTAAGAATTAAAACATAGTGCAAATAAAACATATAAAAGTAACTACCCAAAGCTGTGTGAAACAATTACGAAGGGTGGGGAAGAGGGACTGGGAGAAAGAATCAACAGTGGGTATGGAGCTGGGAAATTAAATGTTATCTGTGTTAGCTTGTCATAGAGCAGAACATTCATAAACACCTCTTTCCATCAGTAATCAGAAGTGGTACTGTCCAGAGTCCACCATCTCATTGAAGTGCTTTCAGGCCTTCCCACTGCACAGTTACAGCTCTGTAATTTCACTTTAACTGTCATGAAAACTTACTAAGGAATCCTGGGATTTTTTTTTTTTTTTAATTTTAGGGAGAAATACTTCGAATAGGTATTTAGAGAGGTAACCAAAGAGCTCCTCATGTGCATCTTCAAACTACAAACCCTAGGATTCCATACGGTGTTGTCATGGCAGTTAAAGAGGAATAAAAGTATAAGGGTTTCACATACAGCAGAAATGAGGTGGCAGACTGCATACATATCAAGAGTTTCCATAAACATATATAGGAAAGAGACACTGACATTCTGACACTGACATTCTATTTAGAGTGTTGCTGGTTAGTATGTTTTACAGAATTTCCTTCAGAATCCTCTTTTTGAGAGAGAAATGTAGCTGCAGCATCATGTGATTTATTATTTTTTTAAAATGTGAAAACATATCCTTTTTATTCCATTTGGAACTTTTTCCTATAAGATTGGACTATTTATTACCTGGATTTGAAGAAACTGTACGGATTTTTAAAAATCTTTTTCTTCCAAGAATACCATTTTTTTCATTTCATTTCTAGCATGTTCTCAGTAGGGAGTTAGCAGTCTTTCATTGTCAGCATTGGCTCGTACTTCAGGCAACACAGATTGGAAATGAGATGGTACTACAACACAGAGTGAGGAAAGGGGAATTTAAGATGTGGAAGAAAAGGCGAAATATTTAGACCATGTCTATATGGTGAGATGAAAAGAATTTCACTGTATCTATCTGTCTGTCTGTATTAGTTCATAAACATGATAACCTGGTTGACCAGATTTGACATAAACATGGTAACCTGCAGTGATGCCAGACTATGGTATCTGATCCAAATATTAGCTCTGTACATATGCTAAATTAAAGATTGGCAGTAGCAACAGCACAAATCCTATATTGGCAGCAGTTTGCAAATCCCACATTGGCAGACTTCTCAATGTAAAAGAAAGAAGCGAAGCAATACAAAGGGCAGAAAGCCCAGACTCACTCTCCCTAACATAATAAATTGCAGCTTTAGAAACTATATTTAAGACCAATCCAAAAGCTGCTTAAAATGGAAAGTCTTTGTCTGCCACTGGCACGGGCAGGTAAAAAGCCGAGCTATCTATTTGTTCTTCTTTGAAGGTGGGGCAGAGAACAGCTTCTTCCTGCTTGTTCTGAGGAACCTAAATTTAGCTCCAGTGTAAGCTCCTGGACCTTAAACCTATTCCATTTGTAGTATTCTATTTAAACAAGGAAATCAGATTCATCTCTTTTGTATACATCAAGATTCACCCTTTGGAAATCACTAGAATGGTGCTTCTTGGAATGTATGTGCTGAAAAGGAAAATCAAGTATGTACATGATTTCTACATAAAACATTTCAGTCCTTTGTTTCAATTAAGCTTATGTTTGATGTCTTAAATATGTTAAGGTAGGTATGGCTGAAAACTGGACTGGAAACTGATGTACTGCTGCTGAGGGGGGATAAGAAATCTGTGATTTGGCAGCCTTTAGCAAAGGTTTTTCATTTCTTCCCACAGTCTACCTCCCTTATGTAAACACTTAGAATAAAAAGAGGGAGAGAAACTGTTGGAGAGAAATGAGGCTTGCTGTATTTTCTGCCAACAGACTGAAATGGAACCAACTTATTTTGGAACGTGTAGCACAGAAGCCAACCAGCAAACAACATGATAGAATTTTAATCACTACAGAATATGTAGAATAAGCCTGTAATTTCTCAGCAGCACTGCAAGAATTTAACCAAATGGTTAGGCTTGAGGTAGACATAAGCAGTTGAATCATACATCATTCAGCTTGTATTGACACAAATATTCTTTCCTCTTTTGAATATAATATATGTGTTGGCATTAAGAATGGAAGATGAGCCTTGCTATATCAGACCTGGGGACTATTAACTCTAAAGTGATGAAGGAGATGCAACAGTCATAAATAAAGTATATACTATACTCTGTAGTTGAAAAATAAAAATAAACCCATCACTGAAGACTTCTTGTATTTCTTTGGCTTTGACATGAAGTCAGTGGCCCTTAAGTGCTGTAGTTGGACAGCTGTTAGCGATATTACAGACATTTGGTGTATCTGATTCTTTTCCAGTATGGTGTAAGGTTGGCTTCCTAAACAAATCCAAAATGTTCAGTCTGCCTTCTTGTCCAGACTTCCTACTACCCTTGTATTTGTACTACCTTTGTATTTTTTTCTATTACTATTGTAATATTACTGCCCACCTGTGTTTATTAAATATATATATATATATATATATCTGAAACTGATGGGCTCATGTTAATGACAGTAGCATAGGTTGTTTTAAAAATAGTTTTCTATCTTGTCTTTTATACAAATCATCTTTTTTAAGCTTTTGATTTCTAAATTATAGAGCTCATCATCACCATTATTATTGCCTTTGTTATTGGGAAATCATAACAGATTTCCCTTGACAGTTATCCCTCTGGCTTTATTTGCCTTGAAATTGTGCTCCAGAGGGTTGGGGAAACCTTCAGAAGAACATACGAGGTGGTGCAGAAGCTTGCAAAATGCAGCTGGATTTATACATAGTGGAAAAGGGAACTTGGCCCCAGCAATAAACCTGATGCAGGACATAACGTTTGCTTCTTCTCTGATCATGACCAGATTTTTATTTTATTTTATTTTTTTGCCTTCTGAGACTATAATGTGGACTAAAAATAATTTACTTTCAAATCCAGCTTTTTTTTTTTTAACGTGTATTTTTTCCTAACCTTTTTGGGTTGTGTCTTGTAAACTGGTATCGCTTTGAGGTCAGTCCAAGGATGAAGGGCATTTCACCTGAGGCAGCATCTAATCAGAGGACTTTCAAAAATAGATGGAAGGCTCCAGGTGCCCTCCCCAATGTACTTATTCCAAAAGGAGCAGGGCAACACAAAATACCTTAAAATGGAGCCTTGAATCCACCAATTTTGCCACCCTCACTCCTCTCCCCAATACCTGCTGTGTTGGATTTCTTTCATCCCATTCCTCTGATCTTGAAGAAATTCTTTTCCCTTTCCCTTCACCCAACAGAGACCTGCTTTGAGCAGGAGGAGTGGGAGAAAGGCAGGGGAGGCATTTGAGCAGAGCTTTTTCCCAGTTTATAAAACTATAGTTCTTTTCTTTGTTAGCCCTGGCGGTATCTCTTTTGTTGCATAACTGTGTTTTTGAGATGGCATGAGAGAGATGGAAAATAAAGTTTATGCAGAATACAGATGAAGTTTCTGTATGTATTTATTTCTGGATTGACTCATAGTCCTGAGGCTACACCAGGCTCTCTGCCTCCAATGAGATGGAGCTGGTTCATCTGGAATACTTCAGATTAGCCCTGTGGTGTAGATTAGGCTTTAATCATTGCCATTTGCTTCTCTGCTCTGCATGTATACCAATGGGAACCTCCATTGCATCACATTGCATTCCATGAAAAGTTGGAGCCCTTCACGTCGTGGAATGGTAAATCAGGAGCCACGTCTAGGAATGTTAATCTTCACTTCTTTCTTTCTTGCCTGTGAAGATTAAAAGATTTTGAAAAGTTTCTTTCTCCCTTCTGTTCTAAACCACAATAGTTTTGCACATTTCCCAATTATTTTTCCAAATTGGGCACTTTTGGGGGAAATTATCCCCAAGGTTTCTATAGAAAAACATTTGTGAGGAGGAATTTGCGTTTTGTTTTGTTGTTTTGTTGTTTTTGTTTTTGTTTTGCTCTTATTTGGGACCATACAGTTGTGTCAGTTAACTTCAAAAACAACAACAGTATGTCCCAGTGTGTTAAAACACCCTTTCTCATCAAGGAGTAAAATTTTAGAGTATTCTTTCCAAGCATGAGTAAGAGTACAGCAATGTCTCGTTATTTTGCATGAATGATAATTTTAGTTGAAAGTATAAGCTATTTCTATTTTAAAAATATTTTAGAGATGGCTCTAGGTGACAATATAAGCTTTATCGATACTTCTTAACCCATGAAAGTGAATTACAGCAGTATCTATGTAAATCAGCTCTAGAATATTAGCAGCAACAACCACAGGAGTTCTTGTAAAAGGCTCTATATAGAAACCCTAAGTACATTCATACTGGAAAATTTCCTAAATTCTCGCTTGGGAGATCACATTTCACTTCTAGGATGTTCTTCTATGTTATACATGCATATAAACATGCACCATGCTGGCTGGGAATTTGGTAGCCAGAGTCCCGTACATCTGGAAGGCAAGGCTGACACAGATGTTATTAAGAGAATGATTTCAGGCAGCTTCAGCATTGACCAGATATGTCTGCACTGTCATTGTGGATTGTCTAAATGATGCAACAATACAACAGTCATCATTTTGACCTGCTCTCAGTTTTTCTGGTCTTTTTGTGACAACTACAAATGCATAGAGATAAGTGACATCCGCTTGCAGATAGTCCAAATTACAATATTATCACCCCCACATAAGACCATAATGGTGGCAGATGGACAGAGGAAGAAAGAGTGTAGATAATCATATTTCTTGCCATTATACTGTAGACCCTTTAAAACGGCAGCAAGCAACTTGCCATCTGCAAATCTGATTCTTTCAGTTTCTACTGAGGCACTGATTCAAGAGTCATGATTTTCCAAAAACTCTTAAACATTATACTTCTTGTTAAAAAAAAGTTTAAAATCTGCCAAATGATTCTTTCTTCTATCTTCAAATAGTACAGACTAGAATGAGTGGGCTAAGTCCAACAGTTGTGTGTTTTTCTTGTGTACCTTCAAAGTCTTTTCTGACTTATGGTGACCCTAAGATGAACCTATCACTGGGTTTTCTTGGCATGTTTCTTCAGATGGAGTTTGCCATTGCCATCCTCCAAAGCTGAATGAGTATGATTTGCCTAAGGTCACCTAGTGGGTTTTCATGGTTCAGCAGGGATTCAAACCCTGCACTCCAGAATCATAGTCCAGTGGTCAAACAACTACACCATGCTATCTAACATAGATGAATTGAAATTAATAAAACTGAAGTTAGTTGTGTTTAACCAGACCATTTGTTTAAATGTGTTTACTCTAGGTAGGACAGATACTGAATTTAGACCGACTGTCTGTCTATCTATCTATCTATCTATCTATCTATTTTCATTCAGTTTATACCCCATTCTCTCCCAAGACTACTGAGTGACTTGCATAAATAGGTCACCTTGTGCCCAAAATTTGCATTCATCATCTTGAACTCTGTTACATGTTCTGCCTCCTAGAGAGGTGTGATTATTTGTTGCTTTTGTGTAGCATCACCTCGCTTGTTGAAATTCTTTCTTAGTAAAGTTACTTGATTAATTAAGTTAACATGGTTCTGCCAAACTTTTAGTAGTTAAAGCTACTTTTTGTTCTTCAGACCAGAATTTGGCTCCCAAATCATTAGATGTTGTCCACCTCTGCCTTGAAGAGAAGCTTTAGCCTGGAGACAAACACTCCTCCATCTCTGCTAGAGCTCATGCCAGGCACTCTACTGGACCATTACACCAGATCTGGGGTTTATGGAGCTCTTGGAGAAAAGATAGTTGTCCTTGGTGCTGGGGCAAGGTGCAAGAGCCAAAAAGTTTGGACCAAATTTTGTGGTGTTTCAGGCTCAAGGGTATGTAATATCTTACGGCATTTTCACACTCAAGGTTCTCTGATACTTCAATGGTTCTTGGGCTTCATGCCTCCTCCATTGACACCACTAGTTTTTCAGCCTCTGAATCTGTGTCTTGATGGATTCCTGGGGTAAGAGGTGCATTTAGAACCAACATGTTGCCTTTGGAGAGCACACTAATCAAAGGGCTTTGTTTCTCCTATGATGATGAGGCTATTACTATGGCATTTCTTGCGGTGCTGTGATCAGTGTACATTTTGTTATCTTTATTGATCTGTAAACTTAATTCAGAACATATTGTGTGCCATCGCATCTGAAGTTGCAACAAGATTCCTGCTGAAATGGCAGCAGGAGAAACAAATCAATTCAGGAGACAGTGGGACTAGATCCCAGGCTTATTGTTCTACAGCAAGAGTGTAACAATTTCTCTTCAAGCTTATGATAGTGTAAATGAATACATACTACTTTTTACTAGTCTGAATAAAAAATGCAACCAAGAAATGAAAAACAAAGAAACTAGTGACTGGCATGAGGAATCAAAAATTTCTTACTTCCAGAGGTTTGTGCTTGTAGGGGGACATGACTTGAAGTGAGGATGTGTTTTCTAAACATCCTTGCCAGTTTGCTACTGGCAAACTGTTGAACCAAGAAAGACACCACCAAAATGTGGTGACAGCAGCTTTGTTTGCTCACTGAGGATCTTGGGAGGAGTAGAAAAAGGAGGCTGGAGAGGTTCATGTGGCCTGTGGGCTGTCCTTTCCCCATATCTGCTCCTAAAGTATGATTTGGCATGGGATGTTTTTGTGCATTCCTCATGTTTCTGATAAAAATAAGTTGGTAACTTGGCAATTTTATCTGACGCATGACACTCTAGTTCTGTATCATGACTGTGTGGGGGCAAATACAGATTAACAATTTTAGCTGGGCTATGCTACAGTGAAAAGGATGTGTCTGGTGATGACAGGGCAGCTCAACAGGTGTCCAGGCTTTCAGCATGACTTTGTCAAGAGAAGTTTGTAAAGGAGGCAGGATGCATGTTTAAAACACTCAGATGCTGTGTCACATGATTTGTTGGCTTGCTTGTTTGCTTACTCTGCACCATACTTTTTGATGTGGGCCACTGGACGGACCCACAGTCCTGTTTAAGTAATTAATTGCAACAGCCATAGTAAAAACAAGTATAAGAGCATCAAAATCAAGTCAAATATTAAAGTCACCAGCATGAAAACCTCTCCAATAGCCATACAGGATAAATATACAAAAATATATTCTGAAGCACTCCAAATTAAGATGCCCAATGGATCTTCCTGGGGGGCGGGGGGGAAGCAGCACAGAATGAGTGCCACCACAGGGAAAGCCCTGTGCCAAGTACTTAGTAGCCAAAGTAACTTTTGATGGATGCATATTTGCTAAGCTCATGTTGTGCTCTTCTTGCAAATGAGAAGAAGTTGTGTGAATTGTGTGCAAGTCCTCTAAAATGAAACTTCCATAGTACTGGGATTACTTTAAGAGTTTGATTTTTGAAGATACTGCAATCTGAGTATCTGTTGAATATATATTCCTTATATAATTATAAGGGTCTGATCCAATCCATGTCCACACTCCTGTCTGAAAGAGAAACATTGAAAAGTAGATTGATGCACCAGCTAGACAGAGCACTTTGCTTCTCCTTTCAATGCAGGAATAGTAACTAGGATTTGAAATGGATTTCACTGGATTCAATAGATTTCACAAAAGTAAACTCTTTGCTTTCCCAGTTATGTCTTGCAGGAAGTAACACACATCACCTTGAGAATTCAGACTTTTATTTGCAAGGTTTAGGGGAAGTTTCAGCAAAAGAATGTGTGCACAAAATAAAGTGCGCTTTATCAAATGCTGAGTGGTTCGGGGTTTTTTTTTTAAAAAAAGAAAACAGCTAAAAATGCATATGGTTGAAAAACACACACAAACACAATCGAATCAAGGCGGAATACATAAATTAGGTAGAAATAAATACACACTTTAGTAAAAATGCATTTAAAGAATACTCACAAGATTTCCATGTGGTAAAAATCCAGTCTCATAGCCTGATACAAAACAAGGACAGGGAAGAACAGCATGTGGGATTCAGAGAAACGCAATGAAATCAAAATGGAGAGATTATCACATCCCTGATAGAAACAAGTGCCCCGGTGTTTTTGTTCATTTGCCCAGCTGAGAGGGAGAGCTCCCCAATGCTGTGACAATGAAAGGATTAAGGACAGGAAGAGAAAAGGGAAAGGGAATCAGACTGAAGAAGCTATTTCTGGGTTCCTGAGGGAGGGACCAAGGTTGAGGTTACGAAACCACAGGGAGGAGGACAAGGGTCTCCTCTCTATCTCACATCCTGTCATATATATATATATATATATATGCATCTGTGTGCGCATGTGTGCATGCTATGTTATGTCTCCCAAGTCCAGCAATGAAGAATCCTTTTGAAAAGTGCATTTGTAACAATGGCAGAACTGGTTCCCTTCTTCCATTGAAGCATATAGCTCCTCATTGAACGGTTAGAACCTCTTTTTTTTTTAAGCCTGAAAGACACTGGCCTCACATTTCTGTCCATTGCAGGATATTAAAAAAACAACCCAATTCTCTAGTGCAAAAATTGATCTGGGTTTCATTTTGGAGCATTTTTTTTTTTTTTTTGGCAGACTGTTTATAGCGTTCATGTGTCACTCTCACAGTTGTGCCAGCTTGCACCTGGCACCAGTGTAAACAAAGCTTTGGCACCGGTTCTTTCCTTTGGGATGGAGACATCTGATTTTCAAGCTGAAAACATGTCAGTGTTGCAAGACACTCCAAATAGTGTGCTTTCTTCCTTTCTCCATTCTCCTTTCTTTCGTTCTTTTTTTTTACCAGTACAGTAAATTAACCCGCCTAGTGTAGTGTTAAATGCTTTGCAAACAGCGATTGGAGGCAAGGGAGAAGATGGTAAAAACAAACAAAAACATTTCAATAAATTGTTTGCCTAGCCTCACTGAAAGCAAAATAGCAGACAGAAGCTCAGTAAATATGAGGAGCTGCCTGGGAATACAAAAGACAGAAGGATAAGATGGAAGCAAGGCTTTAGGGGCTTTCTGCTTTCCCAGAATGCCACAGCATGCAGGAAATGTGAAAGGGCAGGACTTAGTTGAATAAACTCTGCAGAAAATGGAATGGCTGGTTTTCCGACAAGGAGTCTCCTCCTTAGGAAGCAGCTGAAAAATTAAATTGATTGAACAAGCAGGTGCAACAACTGGTGCACCGGAACAGAATTAAAAGTGTAGATCTTGAAAGTGTTGTTAACCTGTGAGACCAACAGCAAAGAAAACATCAAATAAATGGAGCTTGAACAGAGCTTTTAGGTCACATGCGTAGCGACTGAAAAATGTAGCCAGAAGAGATTGCAACTCTGCTGGATCCAAGGTGTTTTTCTTGGTTCCTACGATGTTCTTTTCTACAGTGATATAAAATGCTGTCAAAGTAGGTGGGGATAATGTATTAAAACCTAGGCTGTGTGTACTTCATGTTGCCACAGTCCCTCTGCTCTAAGAAAGATATAGGTGTTACGTTTAGAATACTGTGTTCAGGATCTCAGATTTCCATTTTTGAAAAGCAGGCTGCTGGCCTTTATCTCTGCATTCCCAATGAAATTTTAAAGATAGACATCATATTAAAGAAACATCTGTAGAGGATCCTTCAGCTGAGTTGTAATGGCACCCAGTTTCTCAACAGAACAGAAAAACATGCCAGTAAAACAAATCCTGGTTTAGACTTATCCCCTCCCCTCATATGTCAGGCACATTAACTCATCAGTATTAGTGATAGGTGACCTCTCCTCAGCTCAGATTGCAGTAGGCTCAATATTCACGAGTTGCTTTGGTGAGTTTTACAAAGAAATGTAATGTTTTTGCAAGGCTTTTCTCCCAGCTTGTCATGTTGGTACATGTACACTGATGATACTGTGTGCATTCCAGTACATACTGGAAATTATAATTTTGTTTTTGTGCACTGCACCCACTCCATAGAAGCAGACACAGTGGAAACCCCCACCACCTGAAGAAACATCCAAGAACAAAAGAGATATTTACATCTGGACAGGAAACAGCAACCACATAGTATTTTCAAAAAACAACTGAGACAATTTATTTAAATAGGGAAGTTCTTTAGCAAACAAAAGACTGTTTGGTCAGATGGTCTGGTCATCCTGAGAATAAGGAGCCTTTTTAAAAAAGCCTATGTGGTATATCTATGGTGTCCTGACTTTGAGCATCTACACTGTTAAATATTGTGACGTGAAAGCAAAATCTCACTTTCAGTTCCAATCTGAGCAAGATATAATGTGGGATATTATTTAGATTCATAATATATCTGAACATTGTGACCTAGTTTAATTTTCATATGATAGCTATGAGCTTGGGAATTATCCCCAGTTAGTATCTTCCAAAACCAGCATTTCCTTGAACTTACTGAAAACTTGTAAAACTATTTGTGAAACATAGCCCTAGGAGGGTATAGGTATATTTAAATAAATAAATATTCACTGTAAACATACATCTAGATATTTATATGATGTACAAGTATAAATACAATACAGGTTTATAAAAATAAAATATTATTTTAAGAGCCCTGGTGGCGCAGTGGTTAAGTGCCTATACTGCAGCCACTCACTCAAAACCATAAGGTGGCGAGTTCAATACCAGCAAAAGGGCTCAAGCTCGACTCAGGCTTGCATCCTTCCGAGGTCGCTAAAATGAGTACCCAGATTGTTGGGGGCAAGTAGCTTACAGTTGTAAACCGCTTAGACACTGCTTAGGCGGTATGAAGCGGTATATAAATGAAGCTGTTTGCTTGATTGCTGTAATCTCCTTTGATTCCCCACCAGAAAAGGCAGAATAGAAATAAATCCTATTATTATTATTATTATTAAGATGATAGAGTGGTTGTGCTACTGTGTTTGCAGCTTTAGGAGGCAGAATGGTTGATCAAGATTTCTGGTGGTAAAGGTACAGTTTTCTGAGCTCTACATAATTCTGGTCTCTCCTATGCCATGACTAGCAAAAACAAAATAGGTTATATATTGACCTGGCCACATTATATGTCTAAATGCCTTAAACTCTATACCTTAGAGAATTAAAAGCAGAATGTGAACTAGCAATGCCATGCATCTGGTAGTGAAGCTAAAACAATCTTAGATTGCATTAACAAAACCATAGTGTCCAGCCATGTAGGATGCATATCTAATACTGGGTGCCACATTATATAGAAATGACATTGACAAACCCTGCCTTGTTCAGATCATGGTATCCAGGAATGGTGAGGGATCAGGAAGTCAAGTCATATAAAGAGCAGTAGGTGTGTAAATAAAAAGAAGAGTAGGGGAGTGAAGACATGACAGTAGGTTTCCACTATGTGAAGAGGGAACAAACAGGAGTCAAAGGCTTTCATGGCCGGCATTCATAGTTTTTTGTAGGGCTTTCGGGCTATGTGGCCATGTTCTAGAAGAGTTCCTTTCTTGACAGATGCTGGCGAAATGTCAGAAAGGAACTCTTTTAGAACATGGCCACATAGCCCGAAAGCCCTACAAAAAACTAGAGAACAAACATGTTCCACGTTGTTCCAGAGCAGAAGGCTAGAACCTCTCAGCAGACAGTGTTGGTGAAGTCTTCACAGGTGGTATTGAAGCCGAGGCTTTGTGATTGTAAGGGATGCTGTTATTTCCTCTTGCATAGCAGAACTTGCATTGAGCAGGAGTTTGGACTAGATGAATCCTGGAAGTCCTTCCATGATTTTACCTAATATAATTAAGTGCATGGAAACAGCTTAACTTGCACTTTTTATACAAGTTAGAAAATATGTGCCTGGGCATGTGCGTGCATGCAGAATGCTTAGAGCTGTAACTTAAAACGGCTTGAAAATTATCACAAAGCTTCTGCTGAAAATGATGATGATGATTGAAGGAGAATGTTTTGGAATTGTAAAATGAGATTTTCTCCTGCTTGGACAAACAGAAGACTTGGCTTTCAAAAAGGTGGAGGGGTCAAGTGAAAGCCAGCCAAGAAACAGCCAACACAATTTAAAATTGTAAAATGTGGCCAAGGAAAAATTCAAATAAGCAACATAAGAGAGACAGCCTTACATTAATTCAGCTGCTATGCAGTATTTGGGAAAGTGATTCCAAAAACAAGACATAGTTAAGTTAGCGAAGGGATGTTGGTTGTATGAAAGACACATGAAGTACTGAATCTTGCTGTTGTTGTTGTCTTAATTAAAACACCAAGAAGTGTCAAGGTGAGGTAGGGGATGACATGAAGCATTTGACCACTCTTGACATTTTTTTTACTGGAAGAGGTTAACCTTTTCCACTTGATTTGCAAGGTTAACCATGATTTGCAGATCACATTGGAAATTAACAGATTCAGCAAGCAATTGGAAAACAAGAGAAAGAATGGGTGCGGCAGGGGAGATATCAACTCCTTTTCCTTCTCCTTCTCCTGATATTCAGTGGAGTCTGAAAGTTCAGAAAATTTAACAGGAAGATCATACTGATCCCAACTGTTTCAGAAGCAGAATCCCTTTTGAAGAGAAGGCTTTTTGCCAAGGTCACTGCATGTAAAAAGGAATGAATGGGGATGGGGATGAGGCTGGGCACTGAGCTGACAGTGGACCAGCTCTTTGGGCTGTGCAGGATATTACCCACAGAACAGGAATGGAATCCTCCAGACTTTAGTGAAAGCCCTTGATATGTTCTTATGGAGACTTCCATATCAATGGAGCCAGCCAAAGTCCAGCGCTAAGAGCAAGGAGGAGAGAGGGAGAACTCTTGATGAAGAAAAGGGGAGTGAGGCTACTATAGACATGACCTTATTTTGCCCAAACTAAAAGCATTCCTTTCCAGTGTCAACTTCTTGGGGAAAATGAAAACAGTACTACTAGACTGAAGGAAAAGCTGGCTATCAAAGTCAAGAAGAAAACTTCTGTCTACTTACAGGATATTTTTCTACTTTTTTTAAAAAAGGGAAATTTTGTTTTCTTAATGAATAAGGCACTGAATAAATGGATAGATATACACACTTTCATGCAGCACTGTAAAATGTTTTAAAAGCACCCAGTGTGGAAAAAAGGGTCAACCAGTATGCACATCTCATTTCAGTCGCTGTTAAAACATTACACAACAGAATAAAACAGTCCAAACTATTTCTTTTCTATTATGTCTTAAATTAAAAATAAAATTATAAGAGTGCCCCAGAACATGCAGATAGTCAAGCCCTATAGAGCTGTAACAATCCAACCTCTGAAATGTTATAGGAACAAGCCAATATAGCTGCACAATGCTAGATCAAGAACACATTTTTAAACTAATGAAAGAGAGGAATGGATTTGTTATTTTTCAAATAAAGGAAATACAGATAGAAATTTATTATTTCTTTGTTGTTACATTTATATAGGCCCACCCACCAGTTTATATTTCTTTTGACAGATTAGAGAAACAAAATAAGATTAAAATCCAAAATAAAGAATTAAAATACAGCAGCACAGACAAGACAGGAGAACAGGAAAACATTCCTTTCTAACCGAGGAAAGGGGGAAAGTACAATCAGTTTGTACGCTATACTATAGCACAAATGGTTTAAAATGCCTTTATGTATAAACAGATTTTCATTTGAATTCATGTACATTCACCCCAATTCACGAAGAGAGAACTGAGTGCATAAAAATACTCCCACAAGGGTAATTAATGCAGATTTGAAAAGTGCTTCTGGATGTACACCTGTGTCCACATTGTCACCTGAACCATATTGGGATGACTACGTGTGCTTTATGAGTGTTCATCCATGTCTTTGTCACATTTCACTACAGCTGACTCTTGGTCATTGCCTTTGTAGTGACAAAGAGTGTAAGTGCAAGTGTATAAAACAGAGATGATATGATTCCCATACAGCATACAATGAGATGTGAAGTCTGGAACAGAAGGGGATATATGCAAGTGCTTGAGAAAACAATGTCCGTGATGAGCTAGAGAAGGTTAACTGGTAGCTGTGTTTGCACATCCTTGGAGAATTAAACTTAAAATTATTCTAACAACCTGCTGTTGGAGATAAAGGTCATTTTCTTCTTGTTAATGTTTTTTTTCCCCTCAAACATTGCTGTGCATTGGAAAAAGTACTAACGTTTTTCTTTGATTTCTTTTTTAAAAACTTTTTAAAATTTACATCTTTGCCTTACTTATTTAATACCTCCTTAAGGGAAAAAGACCTTTTTATTTAGGCTGTTTTTTAGCAAGTGACTGGCTACTGAGGAAGGATATATTGACAAGGGTGAGATCTTACTTTATGTACTTTTGGTTGTTTATTTAATGTGATAACTCACTTAATTGTATTTTCATATTCTAACGATGTGTTTTTAATTTCTTTTTTTAATATGTTATGTTATGTTTTATGTTATGTTATGAATTCCCTTGATTTTCAGTTTTGTGAGAAAGGTGGGATAAAAATTAAATATAGAGAGAGGTGTGCATCTTGTTTAATATTTAATTTAATATGGATTGTTTTTGTCCTTTGAAGAAATGTGTTTTAAAATATTTTAATGCAAGTTCCTTAGGTATTATGCTTACATTTTGAAAAAAGAACTTCTGAATTGTCTGTTTGCATTGTGAGCTTAAAGACTTATTTTATTTTGCACCCCAGTCAAATCATTTTATGTTATTTTCTAAAATAACATTGCTAAATGATGGAATATATTGTGTCAGTCTTTTAAAAGTTGCATTGTGCGTCATGGTAGAGCTACGTAGCTGGTTTTTCATTGCACAAACAATATTGCAGAAGCACTCAAAGGCTCAAGTTTTAAGCACAGCATTTCATTTTGTGACATTACAGTTGGCTCTCCACTTCCACAGATTCTGCATCCATGGATTCAACCATCCACAGCTTGAAAATATTTTTTTTTCTGCTCTGTGTAGAACTTGAATAAAAATATATTTTTAAATATATATATATATTTAAATCCAAAAAAGCAAACCTTGATTTTACCATTTGATATAAGGGACACCATTTTACTACGATTTTATATATAATAGGACTTGACCATCAATGGATTTTACCATTTTTTATAAGGCACACCATTATACTGCTGTTTTATATATAATAGAACTTGACCATCAATGGATTTTAGTATTCACAGAGGGCTGTCCTCAAACCAATCACCAGCAGATACCAAGAGCCTATTATACTAATTCAGAAATCAGATAATTTCAGTAGCAGCTGGTGGCTCTCATGTCATAGCCTTAACCAGTAGCATCACTAGGAGGTGAGAGGGCTGCAGACCATACCGGGTGACACTACAGAAGGGGGTTGACACCCAGTGAGTGCACCCCACCGCCCTGCCATGCACCACAGCGCACAGCAAGGAGGGAGAGGACCCGGTGCCCCATTCCTGCCCCATGTGGCTTTGCTTCAGAGTAAAACCACTTGGGACAGGAAAGGGGAGGGCCTGGTGCCCCCATCCATCTCTGCATCAATAGAAGTATAGTATCTAGAGATCAAGGGAAGTAATAGTGCCACTCTATTCTGCCTTGGTCAGGCCTCACCTACTGTGTTCAGTTCTGGGCACCACAATTCAAAAAGGGTGTCGCGAAGCTGGAGCATGTCCAGAGGAGAGCGACCAAAATGGTGAAAGGAATGGAATCCATGCCCTATGAGGAGAGACTTAGAGAGCTGGATATGTTTAGTCTGGTGAAGAGAAGGTTATGAGGGTGATATGATAGTCCTATTTAAAAATTTGAAGGGATGTCATATTGAGGATGAAGCAAGCTTGTTTTCTGCAGCTCCAGAAAACAGGACCCAGAGCAATGGATTGAAACAACAGCAAAAGAGGTTCCACCTCAACATTAGAAGGAACTTCCTGGCAATAAGAGTTGTTCGACACTCCCTCGGAGGGTGGTAGAGTTTCCTCTGGAGGTTTTTAAACAGAGGTTGGATGACCATCTGTTGGGGGTGCATTGATTATGGATTCCTGCATGGCAGGCGGTTGGACTAAATGGCTCTTCCAGCTCTGTCATTCTATGATTCTATTATTTTAATGCATAAGAAATAAAGGGGGAAGTCTTGTTCTCTAATGGAGAAACTTGGGGAGGGGCTGAGGCTAGGCTTGAGCCCATCCGTCCTAGAGCTTTCTTAGAAGACGTGCAGGAAGTTACAAGCTCAGGAAGGGCTGATTAGCATCTCAGAGGCTGGTAAAGGAAAGGAAGGCACTGACAATTGTGATCTGATTATTATCATTAATGGATTCATGGCAGCATGTTTCCAGAGTCTAGGTTATGCATCTACTTCACAGATCCTTCTGTGTATCTTCATTGCTCTGTGGCAATGGCCAGTGTGCCCTGTTTCTCTCTCACTCAGCCACATCCCAACCATAGGGTTTGCTGTGCCCCCTTTGCCACACACAAAAGTCATGTACCATCCCTGCTGTGCATATGAAATTCCACTTAGTCCATGTTGTCTGTGCCTCACACCAGTGGTGGCAACACATGAAAGAAAGCCTGGTCTCTTTCATTCATTTTTCATTGTTGATACTATTTTTTTAATTCTGTGATTGATAATTTTAAAAGAAAAGGAATATTTTTAAAAAGCAAAATTATATGAAATTCATTTATCTCAGAGATGTAATTTAAATACAAGAGAGGGAGATTGGAATCAAAATATATGAAAAATTCTTTTGATCTGGTGATGGCTTTATGAAGGCTTGTAGTACCATACAAAACACAAAGTTCACTATCCTGAAAATTTTCCATTCTAAAAAGAGGAGGAAGAAACACAGGAATTCGTTGTAAGTTTTTCTTTCCTGTGGGGCATCTCCAAGTTCAGCTTTGAAGATTTACTCGTCTGAATATGTCTTCAAATTGCAGGTGGAACAGGGAACACAAAACTACATTTTGGTAAAAAAAATTCCAGAAAAAAAATTGATAGATAAATTTTTCAGCATTGATTTTTTATTTTTATTTTTTTGGTTCTCCCCAACCCCACCTCCGCACCGTAGTTTCTTTGACAATAATAGTGATTATCTGTCCCGGTAACATTCTCAGTAGGAAACCTGAGACAAAATGACCTGACCATTCAGATATTGGCATTTCAAGGAAAAGGGCACCAGCTTGTAAAAGAAGTTCAAGTTCTTTCCCCTTGGCACAAATGAATTCTGCCAGAGTAATGACCCTCTTTAAGAAATATGTGGGCTGACTTTGACAAAGGAAAGCTGAAGTCTAGGGTATGGTGGCACTCAGTACAGACAAGAGACAAAAGCATCAGCACTGTCAGGCTGCATAAACAAACCACTACAGGGGACTAACATTAAATCATAATTGCATGTTTTATCATGTCAGTACTGTCACAAAACAGCTAACTCTGACTGTGACTACAGTAATTAATTTTCTACTGCCATGTGAAATGTATGGCGTTACCCTTAACCATCAGGCAGAAGCTACAATCTGCTTGCCACTGTACTAGATCAGGGTTTTATTTTTTAGTTTTTTTGTTATTTTTTTAAAATTCACGAATTGAAAGGCCCTGTAATTAACCAGTCTTCTCGAGATCAGGCAATTTGAGTTTAAGTACCCCAACAAAATTAGATTCTAAGCTATGTTTTGTTGTTAGTAATTTCCGCAATTTTAATTTCTCTGATGCTTTATAATAATCATTCTTTCCATCTCTACAAAAGCCACGTAACATAGTTCAACATTGTTTTCTTTTATTTGATAATGCAGATCTTCTCTGCATAGTTCCAAGCTTCTTACATTTTTTTTCCTAACACCATAACAGAAAATAGAGGGATTTTTGTATTTATACCTGAAATGCACTGATACTTAATAAAGCAATTGATAGTATTGTCAACTTACTGTACAACTTAATGCATCGCTGATAAATACGTCCCTGTTTGCATAGTGATCTTTGTTCTAGAACTACAAGGGAGGAAGATGGAATGAGCTGGACAGAAAAAAGATGAAAGCAGAAAATGAGGCTGTTCTCCTTTCTCCCTCCCAAACCCAGAAAAAATTTATCAATAAAGACATTTTGATCAAGCCACTTCTTTATAAATGCTATGGATTACCTTTCCCTTTTCATTTCTATGTGGATCTCCTCTCATTTCAAAGGGGAAGGTTTTCTCCATTGACAAAACTTTTTGTGTGATGTTCGGGCTTTTTTATGGTGCTAATTCAGTCACTTTGACTTCGTAGTGATGGTATTATTTAAGGCGTTTGTTTGGGGAAGTTCTATAAATAAGGCTCTGTCTTAGTTGTCACTTTCTTCCCCTGTCTTGCATTCTGTCTGCCTTATCCCATCCGACAGTAGAACTGAGACTAGTCTAATCCCTAGAAGTTTGGAACTAATGAACTAACTGCTGAGCTGCTGCCATGGAGCTTGGTCCCAAGCTATACTGTACTTCACACTCGATTTATTCTCCAGATGGTGAGTCTCTGCAGCCCTGCTGCGAGGGACCACCCCTTCCACTGGAGTGTAAAAGTGGACGGATGTTGTTTTCTTTGCAGATTTGATAATTCAGACCTAGTAACTTGTGAAGATGATTTGTTATTAGCTTTAATGGATGCCAGTTGAATCAACTGCATGCATATTGTCTTCTTTAATTTCAGTGACTGTTCGTTGCAGTGATGCTTGATTTATCTGCAGTGCCTATGTCGGCAAATTCACTACCTTCCTCCCATTAAGTAATAAATATCACAGAGCTCATAAGCTTCCCATCAATTCAGAGTTAAATGTTAAAAGGATTATTGTATAAAATAATTATATCATTATTGGCCTAGGTTTGCATAATTAAGCATCCCTTAGACTAGGTTGCAAGTAAGCATCGGATTTATCAATGGGTAATGAAACTTCTGTTAGAGATTTCATCTCTCATTTTCATCTGTCTCTGGATCTGTTCATGCCCACACAGTACAAAATCTAGATGCTAATTTTCACAGGCTCATCCCAGTTAATTTACTAAGTAAATTGAGTACTGTATGAACCACTTTGATTATTTATCTGATTAGACAAATTCTGCATCTAACTCTAAAAAGGTATTTTAACTACAGTGGTGGACATTCTGGGATGGCCATAGAATGAGAATCATGGAATATTTTCTAGATTTTGATTCTAGATATAGATATATTTTCTATATTGCAGTTCAGATCTGAAATTTTTGTGTTCAGTAATCATACATTGACAGGCAAATTGAAGGCACATATATACACACACAGTCATGCTAATAATGGAGCCAGTGTTGTGTAGTAGTTAGAGCATTGGGCTGTGAGTCTGGAGACCAAATTCTGAAGCACCACTCAGCCATGAAAACCCGCTGAATGACCTTGGGCAAGTCACACTCTCTCATCCTCAGAGGAAGGTAAAATCAATCACCCTCTGAATATCTTGCCTGAGATAGGATCTCCATAAGTTGGAAATTTTGTTGGAATTTGGAAAAATGACTGGAAGGCACAGAACAACAGCAATCATGCTAATAGTGTCTTATTGCAGTAATAGTTGTTGGCATGTGAAGAATAGGGGAGATACTGTTTTATTTGCACAGGGAAATTCATTCAAATATAGAAAACAATTAAAAGACTGTTTGCATTAAAGCCAAATACAGTTTCAGTACTGTGGGTTCTAAGGAATTCTTCCCACTTATTGTCCTCTAAATGTGTTGAATTACAGCTTCCACCTTCCCTATCCAGTTATGAGGATTGTGGTTCAACAGATTTGAAGGTCAGCAGGTTGGAAAAAGTTGTCCAAGGACGCACGATGCCACCATCTTTCTGGTGCTAAGGAAGGATTTGTCTGGTCAATATCTGAATGGAAGATTGCCTGGGAACCTTGTATTCCAGCATGGAAGAAACATGAGAGATAAATGTAATAAGTAAGAACTGAAATTATTTGGGAATAAATAAGACTCCTAATTGACATCAAACCAGCTGAATGTCAAAAATTAGAGTAGAATAGGTGGTCTTTATAAATTTATTTCCTGTATTTTTAAACCACTTACTAAATGAAATTCTCTCTGCGTAATCTGTGGTGTACAATCTGTTAAAATATACAATTCTTTAAAATACCAAATTGCTACACATTTCTGCCATTGATGTTTAAATTATGTTTAAAACCATGTCTATTATTAAACAATTTTATGTCGTAATCTCATATCTGTGTACAGAACTGAGGGTACTTTTCGTTCTCTGGGTTAACAAAAAACATGAAGAGCAGTATGAACTCTGCTAAGTCTTTAACAAGAGCTAATACCTGCCATCCTTATCCTAAATACATTTGTTGGGAAATATGCCACATTGATATTACACGCATTGTCACACACACATCCTCCCCCAGTAAATGTATTTAGGGTCGATCTCAGAGCTTGGGGAAACTACTTCTTGAACCACAAGTCCCAAAATCCTTTAGCCAACCCAACCAATGACTATAGCTGCCACCACACCACAGAATTAAAGCAGTTTCACACCACTTTTAGCAGTTATGGCTCAATCCTATACAATCCTAGGATTTAGCTTGTTATGGCACCGGATCATTCTGAAAGAGAAGACTAAATACATTTTTTAAAACTACAAATTCCAGAATTCCATAGCATTCAACCATGGCAGTTAAAGTGGTGTCAAACCACCATTCCTGCAATACAGATTCAGCCTACGGTATGCTGACTGGGAGATGCTAGGAAATGCATCCTAAAAGGGAAATGTTTCCACGTTTTGTTCACAACCTTACTTTTCTAAGATTCAGCCTAATGCAAAATTTTCCTGTCTGCAAACAGATTTCTCTCAGAACTTCATTATAGGCTTCTCCAGTTGCATTGTCAGGCTCTACCCTGGTGGCGCAGTGGTTAAAAGCCTGGACTGCAGCCACTCACTCAAAACCATAAGGTGGCGAGTTCAAGACCAGCGAAAGGGCTCAAGCTCGACTCAGGCTTCCATCCTTCCAAGGTCGCTAAAATGAGTACCCAGATTGTTGGGGGCAAATAGCTTACAGTTGTAAACTGCTTAGGCGGTATGAAGCGGTATATAAATAAATCTGTTTGTTTTGTTTTGTTTACCCTGCATGCTCAAAAGATGCTCTGGTCTGCCCAGCATTGCATGGAATGGCAGTGAGCTAAGCAGAAGCGGTACAACATCTGCAGCACAACTACTTACGTTTATAGATTGGCATTGTAATGTGTTCTCTATTTTTTCTTAACATAGGAGATGAAGTTTAGCTACAGAATGTCATGTAGGGTTTTCTTCTTTAAAACAAGTTATCTTCTTACAGATATGGTGGGGTTTTTTTTTCAATTTTGAAAGGCAGAAGTTGCAGCCTTCAATTTCCTCATATGCTAGATGCAGTTGATTTCACTGAAGGATGTTGTCTTCCAAAACCTGGTGTTATAGTGATTTTTGACTACAACTCCCATCTTCCCTGAACGGCACACCCATTGTCCATGCCAGCTGAGGGTGATCAGATCTGTAGTCCAACATATCTGCTTTGGAAGCATCAGAAAGCTGCTCATGGTGACAGAAGTTGCCTGATGACAGATTAAGACTGTCTTACCCAAAGTACCCCCAACAAAGAAGTAGTGAAAGAAGGTATGCATGAAAGAGAAGGGTACATTTCCTTATTTATTCCTCCTTCCATTTTAGATGAGAAGGATTTTTTTTTAAAAAAATGTGTTTAAGTTTGTTAAAGAAATGCCAGGGTCTCATCTTGTAGAAAAGTTATCTCATAGATTTTATCTGGTTTCTTGCATGCGTGTCTTGCTGAGTGATCTGTAGAGATTGATCTGTGGGGAAGGACAAGCTCCAAATCATGTGTGCTGATCAAAGGCTGGCACTTTTGGAATCTTCTGACTTGAAGTCAGAATCTGAAACCCTGTGATCTCCTGGTTAAAATCTAATGATGTAATAAAGTTATTTATGCAATGTGTTGTTGCTAAAGCATCGTATTCTTAAAATGGACAGAGACAGAATGAAATGGTTCCGCAAAAATCTATTTACTGCCCAACAGATGGCAAGAGCGTATAATCTCTCACAGTAACACATTTTTCTATTAAAATGTGGAGCAGAGAGTAACTGAGTTACTGGTTGGTTATTTTCAGCTATGTAGCAGAGAAGGGACATACTTGGTTTTGTGAAAATTGCTCATAGCAACACACTGAGGTCAAATACTTACTGGGGAGGAAATCTATGTAGGGACTGTACCTCTTCCAACTGTTGGTGGGATCTCGCACGATTAAATGCTCTTCCAAACAAAACAGTGTTCTCAGTACAGAAAACTGGCATGGCTGTAACTGTTTAGTTGCATGGATTAAAAACTTTAGGTAGTCAAAAACACCTTACCATAATTAACTGAGTAACAGCATTCAAGAATATTGTAAATGAGGCTATTTTTCAAAGGAAGGAGCAAGCAAAACCACCTTTGAATATTCCTCACCTAAAAAAACCCAATGAAATTCAGGGGCTCACCATAAGTCAACAGGTGACTTGAAGGCACATGCGTACAACACACACACACACACACACACAAAGAGAAGGCTGTTCACCCAAAGGTCCTTACCAAGCCTTGCTCCCTTTTGTGCTCTCCAATGAATTAGGAACTCTGCTAAACAACCATGGACAGCATTGCAAGGAGCTGCTCTGAGAAAAGGGAATGACCCACAATTAGGCAGAAGCACCCTGAGCAAACCTTTAGCTCTGCCTGTAAAAAAATCACTATGTTACTGTGAGGTCCGTTTGGGGTTGTAGTGTTTAATTCACAAGCAAATTGTGTTGATTTTCAAGGTGGAATTGAGAAGGCGTAAAGCTGTAATGGTTGAGCTATAATCTAGAGCAGCACTTCAGGAAGTTAGTTGTTGGCTTCTAATGAGTGCCACCATGGCATTGTGGTTTGAGTGTTGGACTATGACTCTGGAGACCAGGTTTTAATTCCCAGCTCAGCCATGGAAACCCATTGGGTGACTTTGGGCAAGTCACATGCTCGCAACGTCAGGAGAAGGCAATGATAAATCTCCTCTGAACAAATCTTGCCAAGACAACCCCATCATAGGTTGTCTTAGGGTTGCCATAAGTCGGAGACGACTTGAAAGCACAGCCATCAACAACGTGTACCATATAGGGGTATGTCAAATTAGGAGTGTTGCTTGTGTTGTATAATAAACCTTCAACTTGGATTTCCTTTAAGCAGAAAAAAAACAAAACACCTTGATATGGTACAACCCTTGTCCCCACTACCTGAAATCCCATTATAAAATGTTGGCTACTTGCTCGCACTACCTCGCAGAATCTATTCGGCATGGCCAGTGGTAGGGGGGATTCTGGGAGCTGTAGTGCAAAATAATAACCTTCCTGGGCCTTGTTCTAGGGCTTGGGTATATAACTGGTTACCACTCTTCTTAAGCCAAATAGGAGGCCATGTTCAATGCAAGCAAACAGCACTTATCTCATAATGAGATTTTAAGAAGTGTCTGGGAGAGGTGTTGTGGGGATTGTGCCATTTTTTTCCTTCTTTAAAAGAAATCTAAGCAAAGATTTAAAACAAATGTAGCTTTCTTCCAGCCATAAAGAATGCTCCCAGTTCTATATGGAAGCCCACCTCTGTATGGCACATATTAAAAACAGTCTTTGGAGATAAAAGGGTGGTACAAATTCCAAGCCAATGCTTGTTTTGAGTGTCATTAACTTTCTCCCCTTTTCACACTCGCTGCTGAGGGGCCATTGCTTTCTTCTGTCTAAACCTCTCCTAATTATTGATCTCATAAATCAGTGCATCCTACAGCTGTCTTAACCTGGTCCTGGAGACTTTATCCTGATCAGTCCTGACAACTCTAAGCTACTGTTTCCTCACACAATTTAACACAGACCACATTTTTCAGCCTCTTCTGCCTTGACTCCCAAGGCCAGACTGGTGTCCGTCTGGTTTAAATCTAATGTTTTGTGTTGCTGGTCAGTTTTGCTCTGGATATGAATGCTGATGATTTGCCTTCCCTTTTAGTTTGCCTATTTCCTTAATAAATATTTTTAGTCAAATGACTGCATATTGTTAATACTGTTAAGCACCACCCTCAACCCCTGGTTTAAAACATTCATCAGTCAGATGCTTTCAAGTTTTATTACAACTATAAAAACTCTTCACAGATGAAATCGCTTTTGATAAGTGTTCATTTTGACAATAAGAAGTTGCTAAAGGCTGTTGCCAAGTTGAAGGAATTCATGTTTTGAAACTGAAATTGGCAGGAAGCAGAGTCCAAATGCTTGCTTGCTTTTGGTTTTCTGTCTCTGGCCCAATAAAAAGTCCTTTTGTTTGTCAAGTACTCAGTTTTTCAGGAGGCAAATATTATTCCAATATGGTCACTTTTCTTCAATGTTTGCATATAATATGTGTCACACTGGAAATATGTGTTTGGGGGTTTTCATTACATCAGGAGTAAGAAATGAATACATATTCTTAATATAATTTTGCATTGCTGAGGGATTTTTTTTTAATTTAATTTCTTATTCAGGTTAGTAATGGCAAAGAGAAAACCCCATGTATCAGCTCCATGTATGGATATAACAGAAATGGTTAAATATCAACATGTATAAATAAATACCAACAATGATATTGCTAATATTTATAGGAAAGTACCCTGGAGGAAATATTTTCTTCATTGTAGAAAATCTTTCAACTTTCTGTCTTATTTATTGGAGATATTTCTATCAATGTCTGTCTCATTTCTTGAAGTGTATATTTCCTAAGAGGGAGACCTCTAGATATTGGAGTATATATCCCATAATCTTGGATTATGTGCATGCTGACCGGGGCATTAAGAACAGATCACATCACCCCGCTATTAAAATCTTTACACTGTTTACCAATCAGCATCCGGGCACAATACAAAGTGTTGGTCCTATATGGCTCAGGCCCGAGTTACTTGAAGGATCGCCTCTCCCTATATAATCTGCACCCTCAGAACATCAGGGGAAAATCTACTGGAAGCCACCAATACAAGATTGGTGGCAACATCTAAGAAAGCATTCTCCGCCGTGGCTCCGAAACTCTGGAACGACTTGCCAGAGGAGACCTGTCTTATTACTACTGTAGATGCTTTTTAAAAAGCACTAAAGACGGATCTCTTCCGGTGGGCCTATCCACCGGACCTGATATGACAGTTTGAATGGTCCAAGGAACGTCAGTAGCTAATTAGGTAGAAAGTGAAAACAGTATGGATACTGTAATTATTAAAGTTATGCGGTCCTTTGATTTTAACTGTATGTAATAATGTATGTACATTTTTATGATGATTTTGTAATGTTTTTAGTCTGTTGGAATCCCGCCTCAATCCATGGGGAGAGGTGGGAAATATACATCATCATCATCATCATCATCATTATTATTATTATTATTATTATTATGCTCACTAAGAATGAAGGAAAACAAAGTCCAACAATATCTGGAGGGCCAGAGATTGCCCACCTCTGTGTTAAACTCTCATACCCTCAAACTTTTCACTGATGAGAAGCAGGGTATGTGGGGCCACGCAACATCAGAGTGTGGCCAAGAGGAGAAATGTCATTAATGAGAAGAACACACATGTCATATCAGGACAGCTGGGGGACATAAGTTCTTTCTGATTATATCATTGCTTACCTGGGGTAGGAACCAAGATGATTCAGTAATGCTCTGCTTCTACAACAGGCCTTTGGAGGCTTCTCCATCCCTAAAGTATCCCGCCTTCCTAAAAAGCTATCCTTGAAGGTCAGGGAGTGGTCTAGAATTGTGCAGGATGGGACACAGTGGACCGCTGCAGGATGGGGGGGGGATTGGAGGAATTCTGGGAGGGGAAAGCCTGGTTGGTGGAAACAGAAGTCCATGAAATATCTTTTCTGGACCCATGAAAATTGTTCCCATCAAAGTGGTAATGATCTATACTCCATTATCACTTTGAAAATGAAGATTGAAGAAATTATGCCTGTTAAAATACTGACATGGTAACTGAGCTTAATGGCTTATGTTTATAGGGCTGTCATGGTCAGACAGCAACCAAACTGGCATTTTAAAAACATGTTCACAACACACTGTAGAGTAGATTTTTGTTTCTCTTCCCCACCATTACCAATCCAACTTTAGGCAGCTGCAAGAGAGAAAAGTGTGAAAGCGCTGGAAGAATTTGAATTTGGTCGGACGGAGAAGTGTGTCAGGATCAACTCGGTAACAAGTGGTCTTGCTGAAGAAGATCTGAAGGTCATTTTGGACTCCAGCATTCTTCCTACAAGCCTGATGCTACCAAAAGTTGAAAGTGTAGAAGAAGTAAGATGGGTGAGTAAGTAAGGATTTCCCATTATCAGAGTTTTAGATGAAAGCCTTTGTCTAGTTTCCAAAGAGGAGCTAGTTTCTAAAGAAGAGGGACTACAGAAGTTATGTTGGCATTATTTCCAGAGTTACAGTACAAATTAAATCCAGAGTATCTCCAGTCACATCTGCATGACTGTCTGTAGATACATCATGAGTCCCAAAACCTTATGTCAGCAAATTTGGAATTTAGTTTTCATTCTAAATGTGAATACAAGAAGCGTGCAAAAATTTCACTGAATGTTTTTAAATAATATTTTAAAGGAATATAGTAGGCATAAAACTGGAACTGCATGCAGAACACAAATGAAGCCTTTTCAAGTTTTAAGAAAATTATTGTCTGGCATGCTGCTTTAATAAGCAACACTATCATTACAACAAAGTAAAAAAATATGGTTACAATATGAGCCCCCCCCTTTCCCTCTTTTTATTATACTAAAACCTTATTGACTGTCATGTAAATGTATAGAATACATGCCTTGGAAGTTGTTTGAAAATATAGGTGAAAGGAGGAAACGTTTTAGCAACACATGAAAAAATTATGGCGGGGACAAGAAGGAAAGGTCACTCCTTAGGGCAACTAGAAGAACAAACAGGAAGCTTTTAACTAGTGTTTTTAATTAGCACAGATATTATTTCCTGTCCAGTTCTCTATTTCTTCCTTTTTAATTGCTGACAGGTGTGTTTGTGTTTCATGACTGACTTTCCAGCCAATAAAAACCTGAAATGTAAATGGTTGGCATGTCCAAAGACTTAAGAAAACTTTGAAATAGGTCTAATTATGCTGTAATTGTTGCAATTGTTCAGGAGGGTATAAGTTTTATTTAGTGATAGCATTATTTCTGAAAAATACCAAGTGGCGTCATAATCTTTCATTATGTTGGTTCCGTAGTTTGGGGATTCTTTAGTGCATGGAAGGTGGGGGATGGGAAAGTATATAAGGTCCATAAAGAGAAATAAAGCTAGATAAAATTGACAAGCTTCTCGGCCAAATCCAGATGTAAACCAAAGTTACATTTGTTAGCCTATGGTGCTTTCGTGCCACAAAATCATTATGGGTAACACTGAACAATAATTTGATCAGGTTATGTTCAACAAATGTTTGTGGATGAAAATATTATCTTCCTTAGATGAGACTTGGAAAATTTAAGGTCAATTCAGGTATGTAACATAATATACAGATAACAATTTAGTTCCCAACCCCCACATAATAAATTTTCCAGAAATCTATATCTAGCATGAACCTTGGAAACTGAGATCCACAGTCCTCTCTGCTGATTCAGAGACAGCAGGCTAACACATCTGGAATTATATTTATGAATATTTAGAGAGAGAGATACACATACACACATTCTGTTAAATGTTCCAGTGTTGCCAAATATGCAGTATCTCAGTGGAAGATTTTCAGGCATCCTAAGAGGAGCACACCCCAGCTTTCCTGGCCTTCGATTCTGATTTTCTAGCATTTTCCTTTCTCACCAACCAACTAAACCAATATTCACTTGCCAAAACCTATCTAGATTGATTCCTCTTTTTTTTAAAAAAAAAAAATCTGCCAGAGGGACATCATGAGCTTGGCAACACTTTTGGTTTTGTTTTAAGATGGCTGGCGTAATGGAAAGCTTTTAGCTGTTTATTTTTCCCCCCTTCATTTTTATTTATGTGAAGCATAAAACCTGGAGACTGATGCACAACTAAAAGATGGGCTTACTTGTTTCTTTTGTGTGAGAATCTCCTGCTTTCCTTTTGTCCCTAGTATGGGTACTTGTTTGACTGGCATGGCATATTGGACTATAACAAGCGTAACTCTCACTCCTTTGTCATGGGACAATTCTCCCACAAATCCCAAACAGTAGGCATTCTTCCCAACACACTATCGGGTGTGCACTGGAATTGAAAGACTTGCTAAGGGCTGCTCCTTCATCCCCGCCCTGATCTTTGTTTTCTTCCCCCTCCTCCTTTTTTTCTACCCCCTCTCACTGAAATGAACACTTTACCAGGCCGGAAACATTTAATCGTCTCCTTTTGAAAAAAATTAATTGAAACTTCTCCACTACTTGCCTTTTGTATTTTGTGCTAATAACATTCTTTAAAAAAAATAATGAAAATAAATAAATAAATAGCTTGTGTGGGACAGATCTGAAGCAAAACTCTCCCTTTTAGTTCCAAAATGAAAATGTATTAAAGTAAAATAAAAACTGGATAATAGATGAGTGTTGTTTTGATTTTAAATGACTTAGCATACAAAAATACTTGCCGTTTCATTTCAGGTATTAATAAATGCACACCTGCTAAATTATTAAAATTATCAAGGCTAGGGAATGGCAAGTTGGCTTTGTTTTATTATCATGCTCATTGGATGAGATTAAGGCTGCAATTCTGAGCATACTTACTTGGGAGTAAGTCCCAAGTAAATCCCCATTAGGATTTACTTGTACATGTACAACTGAGCTGGAAATGTCTCTCTTGCAGTTGCTTTGCACTCTACGCAAAACATTTCATTTCAGCTGTGGGTTTTCTCTTAATTCCTTAAATTCTGTGGCTTAGTAGCTTGTAGAAACATTTGACAGACAACACTGACTGCTGCTGCTGCTGCATCACAGTGTTACTACTACACAGGCACAAAAAAATGAGAAGGCACAAATTTTCTCATTGGAATAAGGCGTGCTTCATTTTGGCCTAATGTAAAGTTACAGCAAATTGGTTGGAAGCTTTTTAAAGATTTCAGTGATTAGATTTCCCTTTCTTTTGGGGAGGGGGTGAAGTTGAGTGGGGGGGAGCTAAAAGGGGAAATAACACCTCTAATCCAGCTTCTGGTAAATAGGCTGCCAGCTTTTAAAATGAGTTTCCTTTCTATTAGTCAGAATATTATGCTAAGCCTTAAGCATTAGTTTTTTATGTTGCCATAGCAGCCTTATTCCTGCAGGGTTGTGACCTGCGATGATTACAGTACAAAGCTTATAGGGTCTTGAAACCCCCTTTGAAGATGAAAAGTCTTTGATGGTTTATATTTATGCAAATCTCTTAGATATGATTTACCCAACTGAGACTGAATGGAGAGATGATTAAAATTCACTTTTCCTTTGATATCCATTAATGGTTAAATATTCCTTAAATATAAAATTGTTGAATGTTTTCCCCCTGTCTTTATTGACTAAAATTTTCCTTAGAATACCTGTGATATGTTTATCTCCCAACACATTACTAAATCTAGACAGACATAATAGATTTACAATATACAGAGGTGGTTCACCCCCCCTTCCCTTTTCCCTTTTGAAAGGGAGTAATGAAAAAAAAATCTGTACAAGAGCTTTTGTATGTTTCCAGATGATAGATTTTGGAATCTGGGCTACCCCACCGGCAGCTCAGAGCTAGCTGTGAACTGGTCTCATGGAAAAAATTGGAGGGCTTTGGTCTTCAAAGAATTAAACTTCCTTTTTAAGGCCCTTCCTAGGTAAGCTAAAAATTATGAAGAAAAGGCCTCCAGAACAAAGGGTAACAGTGCCGTAATGAATAATGGGGGTGCCACTTTGGAAAGCAGGGGAACATTCACAGACGTGTCAGTGTCAGACATGAAACAAAACAGAATGTCAGGTATATCAATACTGCTTTGTTTTTAAGAGTCTGCTGATTTGCATCTAACTAAGTCCGGGTGATAGGTGTTAGGCAAATATTTTTGCAACTAAACCTTTACACTTCAAAATATACAGTAATGCTGACATTTCTAAAAGATAGGCCTGTAAGAGCAGAACTCTGACAAAGCCTCGCAGGGGAGGAGGTGGTTGGCATTAGCATTCGGAGCTTTGTTTTCTCTGTTTGTTTGTATTTCTCTACAGTGCAAAGTTTAGATAGCCATATTAGCTTATAGGAGTTGTTGGTTGGTTTTTTTCAAAAAAGAAAAATTTGATTATTTTCCATTTACTTCTTCAATGCTCTTAGTTTGCAGAGAAATTCATGTCCCATTTAAAAGGCCGAACACTTGTAGAACCTATGAATTTTATTCCTTTTGTGGAGACAGCAATGGGGTTGCTCAATTTTAAGGTAAGAAACATCAATATAATTTTGTTAACATTCCTGTATAAAGTCCTGGCTTAATAACTGGTATAGGAAAATTAGAATGCCATTAAGTATTGTGTTCATTTTATAGTATATATTGATTCATTGGGCAAAATATTCAGTGACACATCCTGCTTCTCTGTCTTACCTCCTACATCAGTTTACCTTTGTATTATTGTTAGTGCCTTTCTTTCTTTCTTACTTACTTTTTAATTTTAGTGAAAACCAATAAAAGACACATATGCTTTGAAAAAATATACAGTAGAAAACCCCAAACACATGCATTGTTGCTGAATATTCTAGCAACTCTCCTCTTTTTGAAGATGCAGTTTCAAGGATCAAAGCAGAATATTGTGAAAACACTTTTTTAAAAAACCAAGGAACAATAACACACAGAGAGAGAGCCATGCAAATAGAGACATATCATGGTGAAAAAAATTTGACTTTTTCTATATTCAATATAGGAATAAACTGGCATTAAGATGTGTGGTGTTTTCTTTCTGCATCTGCCCTATAAATATGTTCTTTCTTCAGTCCTCTTACATCTTGATGTTAATGAAATACATTCTAATGGCCTCCTCCTCCTTTTGGCATCCAGCCTGTATATTTCTGGGGAGCAGAGATATTAACAAGGATGAAAACTGCAACTGGAGTGCCCCAACAGCCAGGCCAACATTTCCTGGAAAAGTTTTCTGATTAAAAGGAACAAGAGACCCTAGTGACTATTCTGTTGATACACATTGCATTTTCTAATAAGTCTAAACTATTTTTAATAAATAAATACATACATACATGTAAAGAATTACTTGTTATATCTGTTCATACTTAGCAAAAAGTTTATTCAGTTAATGGGAGGGGAGGGTATTCTTCTTCCTAAGATACTGAACACTAGTTAATAAAGAAGGAAATCTGAACAAGTATCTTATTTATATAGGGTCTATATAAGCTACAGTAATAGAGTACCTTTACACAAGGTGAATGCATGTGCATGCAAAATCAATCATATTAATTTTAAAATAATAAACAAAAGCCTCTTAGCCAACTGCAGCTCTGACGATTTGCAGAATTCCAGCTAACTGTATTTCAGTTTATGAAGCCATAATTTAAAAAAAAAAAAGTGGCTTCATAAATTGAAATATAGTTACCTGGAATTCTGCAAATCATCATGGCTGCATTTAGCCAAGATGCTTTTGTCGATTACTTTAAGACATTATTTTTTAAAAATTATGTTTATACAATCCTTACTACAATATGGTGGTGAATGCATTTAGGAAACCTGAGGTATCATGTACTTTCTGAATTATCTTTCTGTGATACTTGTTGCATTTTGCACCTCCTGTAATTTGAAGAAATGCAATATGCATTAGATAATAGTCTATCCTTTGCTATCCTGTAAATCATAATGAGCTGTCTGCATCCTCCATCAGCAATGTGGAGATGCCAAAGATACCACAGTAATGATTCTGTGCAGATTATGAAATATTACTGAATGAAAAAAGCATTCTGAAGTTGCATACAGCCTATGCTTTTAAAAACAGTTCATGGCATACTGTTGCAAATATTTCTGATATATTTACATTTGAAGCCCTGTTGTTAACAGCAAGTGGTATAAAAGGGATTTGTGTTTTCTGCTTTAGGCAGAAACACTGTATCCAATTTGGGAGTTCCTCCTATTGAATTCAGTGGGACTTCTCCGTAGACATGTATAGGATTGCATTGTTAGCCTCATTGTGTATATTTGTATGTAACATTAAGGGTTTGGCATATTTGATGTGCAGATCTATAATGCGGTCTTGTCATTTGTTTATTTTTAACAGTTGAAAAGGGAGTACTTGTCCTTAGGGAACTGATTTAGTTGAAAGATCAGCTGAAAGATCAGCTTCTTTTTGGTAATAAAGTCATTTTGGACAATCTGATGCTTCCATTCATATTTTTGTTTTATTTATAGGCTGTTTGTGAAGAAGCTCTGAGGAAAGGACCCGAGGTTGGTCTTCATTTGGATGCAGTTGTATTTGGAGGTGAAGATTTTCGGGCCAGCATAGGTGAATCTCTCTCTCTATTTTTTCTTTAATGTTCACAATTTTAATAGTACATTTACTGCACAGTGTAAGAAGCCTGTTTGATCATGCCATATCAAAATACACTGGATTGAATCCATCTGTGGTGTTAGGGTTATTCTTTTTTAAAAAAAATGGAACCCATTATTTTTTGTATCCATCTCACTGCCTGCTTTAACAGGCCTACATTTCTTTGTGTTTTCTCCTACATGTCCTGCTGTTGAATACCAACATTATTGCTCCTTGAAATCTTAAAAACTGTAGAAGCTATTATGCATATTTTGTTTATCAACCGTAATTAAAAAGGAGATACAATAGCTGTTGGAATCAGCAACAGTTTGTTAGCCATTTAGTACATATCCCAAGGAGCCTTTTATATAAAATAAAATAAAATAAAATAAAGAAACATCCTTTAACATAACATTTTAAGGTGGGGCATTTTTGTTTTAGTTTTAATAAGTGAAACCTTGAGAGCCAATGTGATGTAGTGATTTGTGTATTGGCTTGTGACTTTGGAGACAAGGATCCAAATACCTGTTCAACCATGGAAACCTACTGGTCACATTCTCTCAGCTTCAGAGGAAAGAAAGGGCAAACCCCCTCTGAACAAATATTACCAAGAAAACATTGTGATAAGTTTGCCTTGGGTTCATTCAAAAGTATCTCCCATAGCTTGTACCTATGGCTAAAATTGTAAATTTGAGGAAAGTAAATTTGAAACCAAGTGGTCTTGCTTCCAAGTAGTTATAAGGATGAAAGTGAAAGATTATGACACACCCACAAATTACTTGTTAGTCACACTGAAATAAATAGAACTATTTTGATCTGAACATCACTGTAGATTTTTATTGTATTCGTGATATTACCTTTTTAGTAGTAGTTGTCATCATCGTCGTCATCATCATCTGAAAATGGTTATAAAAACAGGTGTTCCCTATTGCTTACTGAAAAAGTACTTTTTCATATAGTTTTCTGCTGGAAACCTGGTTTTAACAAAAACAATTAACTATGTATTTCAGAAACAGAGATGGAAAGAGAGGAGGTGTTATTTTTTAGAGGCAGCATTGGCATTTTGTCTGCAGCAACAATTTTGCAGAAGTCTTTGCAATAAAACGTTTCAGGGTCTGTACTTCTTTTACAAAAGGAAAGCTAATCTGATCTTAACTAAATTTCTGTTACAAAGTGTTATCGGTTGAAAAGTCTGATTTTATCCAATGATTTGCCTTTTTCTTTTCAGGCTCAACGAGTAGCAAAGAAACCCATGATATTCTTTATGCTAGACAAAAAATCGTTGTGACAGCAAAGGCTTTTGGCTTGCAGGCCATAGACCTTGTGTATATCGACTTTCAAGATGAAGAGGGACTCCGTAAGCAGTCAAGAGAGGGTGCCTTAATGGGTTTCACTGGTATGACTTCTAGATAACATTTAAAACATATTATCTTTTATCCTGACTCGTAAAACAGATGTGCTTTATAGTGCTGACTCCTGTTCACGTGCTTAAACTTACTAGTGGTGGGGCAGAGAAGTCCAAAAGCTATAAAACGTTTCACAATTACTTTTGCCTGTAAAACGGCAGGTGGAAAATTCCGAGTACAAAATTAGACCCTTAAAAGTCTTTCAACAAGTCACCCTAGTTTGTTACGCTTTTATTATTACTGAACGTACATGATAAATGATGGCAGCAGTATTTGGCCCGGTACCTGGCCCATCTTGTTCCTCCCATTCAGAAGAAACACAAACTTGGCTGAACAAAACAAAACAAAACCCTACAACTTGCACACAGCTCAGTACCCTATCTACCGTGAGGGGCCCGTGGATATACATACACAGAATCATTGCCACTGTATTTTAAGAATCAAAACTATAAAGAATTTTTAACAAGTTTATTTATTTATTCCATGTCCCATTTGCTAAATCATGAGTCCATTTTCATTTCAACCCATAGACAAAAATCTTGAGAGTCTGCACTTTTATTATGAGGTGTTGGAGATATTTTAAAAAACCAAGAACACCTCAACTACTATAACAACAACCCGATATGCTAATGAGGCTACGGTTATTATTTTCTAGCCAGTCTTTTTCTTTGAGCTGATTTCCCATATTCTGGCCTGTTTCCAAGTAATTGGCTGTTCTCTTGATGACACCTGTGTGTAGTGGCAAGACAGCATGATCAAACAGGCTTCTTACAGCCAATCCCTGTAAGATAGATGGCTCACCCATGACTGGTGCACCAGATCTTGCGGGCGCCCCTATGAGATGTGATATATAACAAAGATTGCAGCTTTATGATAACAATCTACTACTTAGCTCACACACACAGATGCATGTGTTAAAGAATAACATTTCAATGATACATCTCATTTAAGGTTTTAAAATGGGAGTAAAGGGTTGGGGAGGGCTGAGGAAATCTCTGTTCCTCTTAATCTAGTAAGAAGCATATTTAAGATAAAAAGAGAGAAGTCTGAAATCCAAAAATACTCACACTTTGGTTTCTAGAAAAATGGAGCTTAAATAACTACCTGAAGTGCCAACAATAATTTATATCAACAGTCGGAAAAGAAAAACAACAATACCTTAGTATATAAGGTATTGTTGTTTTTCTTTTCTGACTGTTGATAGAAACACAGACACAGATTTATTGTGCATATAAAAATTGTAATAGAAACACAAACACAAATTTATTGTGGCATATACTTTCATCCATACAAGAATTGTCTGCATAAAATAGGTTAGTTTTTAATGTAATACAGGACTCCTTTGTTTTATTTCTATAGACTAAGATGGCTACTGTTTTGAAAATAAATGAATACTTCACACTATTATAAACAGCAAATTACTTTGGATATTTTTTAAGACACTGCTTTAAATTATCTGTCCCCTTCATAGTGTCACAGTTCAAAGTCAGTGACTTGCATCTCGATGGCCCGATCTAGATGGGCCCTAAAGAGCATGATTAGGGCTCTTTAGGGCGCCATTAGGGTTTGTGAGCGTGCAGCGTTCGCACGCTCACGAACCCTAGCATGTGATGACGCGAGCGTCATCACTTAAAAGCTTTTAGACTGTGTGTGTGTGCACGCCGAAGCAACTGTGCAGCTTCTAGATGGAGCTGTGCACTTGCAGTGGTGGAAAGGCACCGAACGGCGCTTTTTCCTTTAATTGCACCGCATCTGTGGCACAAAAAAGGAGCTGGATTTCCCCACTCCTTTTTTGCTGTGCAGCTTCACCTCTGCATCTAGCTGCTGCGGTGAAGCTCCGCAGCAAAAAAATGTGGCTACAGACCGCCCTTTTTGGGCGGTCTGGAAAGCCCCAATGTGATTCACATGCACAACTCTTAGCACATGATGGAAGCCTCCTGCATCATGTGAGAAAGCCCTCCAAGGTTTAAGAGGCCCTCTGAGACACAGGGAGTTGCTTTATCCCAGGTAGTGTTATTTGTTCAGTCCCTCTAGTACTCTCTGCAGATTGGAAGCAACTTGCCAGCATAATAGGCAGTGGTTTTTCCTATCACCCATTCCCATCACCTTCCAGATTCTTGTAACTGGAGATGCCAAGAGATCTCCTGTATCCGAAATAGGTACTTTACCTCTGCCACATGCTCTCCTCTCATGAGGGAGATAGGATTGCCACCAGATTTTTTTTAAAAAAAGTACTTTCTCTCCCTGTGAATATGGAAGCACTTTGTAAACACATGCAAACCTCTCTAGATCTTTGACCAGTAAAAACAAAGGGCATTAGGTCTTAAATCCCACTACTTCCTTTTGATTGCTAAGACCAAACTTTTATTTCAGATTAATAAAATCATGTTTCAAAATCATTAACATTATGCTTCCTTGCTTTATGTTTGGAATAAATGCATTAAAGTAATGCTAACTCACTACTTGAGGCTGTGATATAATAATACTTCAGATAATTCAGATAGCTTATCAAACTGATCAGGTTTTTACATACAGTTCTGAAAATTAATTGAGATATAATTATCTATAACTCATTAGTTATCTCAAAATCAGTAGATCCAGATGATAATGATGAGATGAATATTAGATAGTAGGGACATGGTGAAATTGTCTTGGTTTGCATTTTAATATGAACCAACCAAATTACAATTTTCCAAACTAATATACAGTCCAGAATGCAAATATCCTTCTCTTTTTGTGTTTCTCCAAATTTTAGAATCTAATTCTATGATCAGAAAGGGTATAGAAAAATGTATAAGGTAGAGAAAATTCCGTATGAAATATTATGGGAAATTACGTAACTACGTTCAGTGAATTAGAAAAGTTGTTTGCAGAAATCTAAATAATCAGGAAATTTGTGTACAACATGAATATGAATTTTCATTAGCATAAAAATAAAATTTAGAACAATGCAGATTGATACAGAAATGTAATGCAATTACGTTGTGCTTGGAAAAAAATACAAATAAATCCTACCCCCCCCCCCATCATTATTAGGTAAGTGATCATATGCCTACCAAGATCAGGACTATTAAAATGTGTTGGAAGGCTAGCTTGTTTCCCAATATGTTTTACTCATCATCATCAGCCTTTATTATCTTGGAATAATTAACATGTAATCCTAATCTCTGAGGTGGTTAGGAAGTGCCATTCAGCCATTTCAGAATCATGGATGGAAGGGCTTTGCTCCTTAGTGTGCCTCTAGACAGTTTTGAGGCTCAGTCCTTTCCACTTTGCCATACCTTACCCATTTAATAGAGTCCCCCAAACCCTCTTTGTTTTTTTCTTGGGAGCATGAGATCTATTTTAGAGAAGAGTAAACAAGGGAGGTCTGCTTCCACCAGCCCAGCTGAGGACATCTAAATCTGCATTCCGCCTGTTTTCATTACTTTTCAATCACTTTGATTTAAGTATGTGGAACTGTAATTACTCTGAATCAAAAGATCCTACAAATTATCCATCCTAAGGATACAAATAATTTAATTTTTTAACTTTGGTCATGTTGGAACCCCCTGGTATAGGTATTAAAATGGTTGGTTTTCTAAAAAGTAGTAAACTCTTTCTCGGGAAGTGATTAGGGTGTTCCTGTGGATGGTATCTTTTACATCATATGAAGAGTTGCCTTTTTGATGTATTTCATGGTGCCACAACAAAAATTTTCTTAACCACATTTGCCTTGGCATGCAGGAGTGGTAACATCGCATGTAGAGTTCTGTGGCTAATAGTGGAGACCTCTCTATGTATTTGATATAAAGCAATTTAATAATTTTAAGAAAACAAACAATAAATGTTGGCTATTCCCTCCACAGGAGATCAGTAGGACAAGTGCTCCTGCTTCTTCCCAGTCAGTTCCCATTCATTTCAATGGTACCTATGCATGAATAATGCATTGAAAGAGACAGAGGGATTTGTGCCTTTAACGATTATCAACATTTTCACCATGTTGGAGTCCAGTGAATGAGCAAACACTTGCATAAATTTTAATCTGTCGAGTGTAATAATGTTAATGGCAGACAAGGACAATTGTAAAGATCCTTCTGTAATCTGTTGTCATGTTAGCCACTGGACCTGTCAGATTAGGACCTTGAGATAATTAACCAATCAGCCATTTCTTGCTAAGTAAATTTTTAAAAACCCAAAAAACAAAAACAAACCCTCACCTTGCCTAAGAGAAGAGAATGCTTAGCCCAAACTCAGATAAAGTTCACCTTAAGTAACATTTGCAACTTTAAAATCTGGCTGTCACTCATATATACTGAGGTGTGTGTAACACAATATATGAACAGACTGAATATTCCCAAGCCATGTTAGTGATAATGCCAAACAGTTAGAAAGTCATGCATTATGACAGTGCCTTTTCTTCCGAGGATTTTGTGCAGTATGGTAAACATAATACAAGAAGAGACTAATGTTAAAGTGAAGCCAGAGGTTGGAAAAGATACCTGTGGAGCCGCCAAAGTCCCCTGCATAGCTTGGCCATGCTTGTTGTGGGATTCCGGGAGCTGTAGTTTTAAAAGGTGCTTTTTCTAAGCTCCGCATAGCAAAGTGTTATTCAGATTGGTCTTTCCTATGTGGAGTTTTTACACTGTGTAAAATCTTTTACACAGATTTGCTTACACTAGATGTTTTCAGAATACACAGACAACTGATGATTATTGGAAGAGCCTGAGCCTAATTTTGGAGTTACTAAAGCTTCATGTTATTTGCATGAAGATGTGGTCCCTCAGTGGGAAATCACTGCAGTATTTGTTGGATAATTACTATAATATTCCCTTCAATATTATTGGAAAAAATAACAAAGATGCACCCAAGGGTTCCTATCTCTCAGACATGTTTTATAGAGCCTGACATCTTTTGAAAAAAGAAATGCATCACTATTTTCTTTTCTTTGATGAGTGCAATAAAACAGAAGTTCTGGCCATTGTTGGAAGCACCAACAAGCCGATGCACCAGTCTCTTGTACTTCTGCTGTTTGTGCTAGCAGGGAATTTTTGAAAAGCAACCCAGGGCAAGGAAAACATTTCAGATATGCAATGTCCTCTTCACACATTACATGGTACAACTTCAACTATTACATAGTACAACCTCCTTTTCAATGGTTGCACAGGCAGCACACAGAAAAGCAGGAGGGCAGTGCACACAGATGTCCACTTCTAATGTGTGAAGCTATACTCAGAGCCATTTCATATCTTACCAGATCCTTTAATGTCTTACCGGATGGTTTCTTCTCATGGCATCCATAAATACGTACATTGATGGAAATGTCATTTTTGCAGCAAGGAACCCACTACAATCTCCGTACTGGAAAACACTGTGGTGAAATGGCTCCCGTATTACAATGGGATTTGTTTCCGGGACCCTTCATTGATATAAAAATCTGTGGATGCTCAAGACATGTTATATACAATGGCATAGTAAAATGGTATCCCTTACATAAAATGGTAAAATCAAGGTTTACTTTTTGGAATTTATATATATATATTGAATATATTCAAGCCATGGATGTATGAACCTGTGGATAAAGAATATGTGGACACAGAGCGCCAATTTGCATATGTGAATCTCTCCTTAAGTTCTTACCCTTTAGGTTAAAAAAGTATGTTTTTCCTATCTTGTGAGAACCAGTGTAGTATAGTAGTTTAAGCACAGGACTCTGGAGACCAGGGTTCAAATCCCTGCTTTTACATAGAAACCCACTGGGTGATCTTGGGCAAGTCACGCTCACTCAGCCTAAGGCAAAGGAAAAACCCCTTCTGAACAAATCTGGCCAGGAAAATCCTGTGATACTGTCACATTAAGTAAGTCTGAAGTGACTTGAGGACGCACAAGAATAGAAACAATGATAATAACATGTTTAGAAGGCTCCGTATTCACTACGATTTTAACTCTCATAATTTTTAGTCTGCACATCATCATTTTAAAAGTTCAGTAAACATAGAGTTTTTATGAAAAACTGCAGTAATATTTTCAGAAAAAAACTATTGTAGGATTAGTTTAACACGTCTTCCAAATTTGATTTGGCATTCACTACACTACATAAGAAATGATAATTTCAATTATATTAAATGGCCAAATGTATTAATTACTGTAGTTCTCTGGGTTGTGATATCTTTCCAATATGCCCTTCAGTGTGCTCCTATCCCACTCTAATTTTATAACAAATATGGCATGTTTAAAGTTTATGATCAGCTGTTTCCTAGAACTACTCCTTCTGTTTTAAGCCTATGCATGTTTCATAAAACATGAGTCCCACTTTATTAGATAATATTCATTCCTATGAGAGTATGTATAAGAAAAAAAGCTAGAATGTATGTAAGCCAACTTTTCATTCATCTTTTTAAAATGCAGTTATTTTTAAAGGTCTGTTTTATGTCAAAACACTACTATGTTTTTCCATAGGCATTTATCACATGGGAGGAATTTCTCTCAATTGCAGATGGAGCCAATTCGCAATTACCTGAATTCGCTAGTTTAGCTAATTTACGTGAAATCTGATTGCGTTCGGAATGCATTCAGAATGATTTCCCATTGCCTGAAAATGACCCCCCCCCCATTGCCCCAAATTGCGTGAGATACTCTAATACGCAATTACGTGAAACCCCCTGATTGCATTCGGAATGACTTCCCATTGCCCGAAATTGTGTGAGATACACTCATACACAATAAAGTGAAACCCCATGATTGTGTTCAGATAGCCATTGCATTATACCCCCAAATTCCGTCGTATGATAATCTCCATAGTCTTTTATATCAAGGCAATGGGTTGGATCCAGACTTAGTGTAGACCCACTGAAACCATTAGAACTTGGGGTGGAACAGACCACTCCAAAAGGGAGGCTTGAAGCCTCCCCTGAGAGAGCCGGGTTTGGGCTGCGGCAACCGCTTGCTGTGGCTCCAATTTGGGTTTTTGCTGGCTCAAAAATGATCTGCATTTTCCAGCAAAATGCCAGATGTTTCCTCCCCAACGTGGCTTTACGGCACTCCTGCAGCATGCAGCGTGTAAACACTGCGCCACTGGACCTCCAGGAAGCTGGACAACATGGAAGTAGCCCAGCAGCATTTTGAGCCAGTCTGTTTTAGCTCTGAGTCAAGTAGTCATGACTAACTTAAGGCCCATTGATAACAGTGGGTTCACTCTGACATGGTGCATTTGCACTGTAGAAATAATACAGTTTTACACCTCTTTAATTGCCATGGCTCAATCATACAGAATCCTGAGATTTGTAGTTTTGTGAGGCACCAGCACCCTTTGGCAGAGGAGGCTAAAGACTTTTTAAAACTACAGATCTCAGGATTCCATAGGACAGAACCACAGCGCTTAAAGTGGTGTCAAACTACATGGTTTCTGTAGTGCAGATGCATCCTTAGAGCCAACGCAGTGGTTACTCTAGAGCCAACATGCAAAGCTCTCTGCAAATGAGTATCAATGGTAATGTTTATGCGGCTAAAAGTGGTAAACCCAGAATGACAGTTTAACAACTGACTTAGCCATTATAGCTTTGCCAGTGCAACATGCTGAGCAGCTAGATATAAATATGAAACACTAGTCCTTTTACAGTCTTTTGTAGAAGACAAAAATGACACCATCATAGAGTTACATAAAAGACTTGACGGGTATTGATTTAAAGCACGATATATCAAGCGGTATTGCAAAAAGGATTTTCATGGTCATAAATTTTAATGCCTTCCAGTTCTGCAGCCTCTCTGTGACTTGTCAATAACAACAGTTTGGTTTAAAATATTTCCCTTGTTTCTCCATGACATTGAGGTCCATTATACAGTTGTTTGAGTGTTTGAAGTGTAACAAAAGGCAATAGAGGATCATAAATTAAATAATGTGTATTTATATTTCTGCTGATGTCATCATTTTAAAAAGGCTAAAACTCTCATAATATATGTCCGTATAATGCTCACCCAAGTTTTCATCCCAGCAAAATGCCTTCCTTTAAAAAAATAATCTCCCAGTATTTTAGGACTCCTTCCTCACAATGTGGCAGTTTCTCAATTCTTTTTTCAGCCTCCTAATGAATTACATATACACAAATCAAGGGTTTTGTTATTGTTTTTTAGTAATTTAGAATATAACAAGTAAAACAGATTCAAATGAAAAATATTTCTTCTATTGGCATAATTTGAAATATCTCTTAATTGAAAGCAATGAGGTTTCTGGTAGAATCATCTTCAGAACATTACCCTAATTTCTTCAGTGCAATTCCTTTGTAGAAATTAGTCCTCAGAGGATTTCAAATATTTTTATGTAGCTAAGTTATTGGAGCATTTGAATGTTAGATTACACATCCTCACAATGAATGATAATATAATATAAAATAAAATATATTAAAGACTCTAAAAGGACCAGATCCCATTTTATCTTGGGAGGTAAGCACGGTCAGCGCTTGTTAGTACTTGGATGAGAGACTGTCAACAAATGGTAGGTGTTGTAGGCTTTATTTCAGAGGCAAGAACTGGCAAAACCACTTCCAAATATTCCTTGCCTAAAAAAAGCCTTATGAAATTCACGAGGTCCCCATAAGTCAACAGGAAACCTGAAGGCACATACACATACAAAAAGTGTTGTGTAGTATGTTTCCAAGTGTGTGACTGCTAAAAAAGAATATAGTTAAAAGTACATTTGTATTTTCTGAGTTTTTGTTATTTTAAGGATTAACCCAGTTTGAATAAAATACTTTTAAAGAACATTTTTTCATAACAATAGTAGGAAATAGGGACACATGCTTTTTTAAATTTCTTGCTAGTGATGGTTATGACTTTCTGTTTTTAACTCAATCTTTTGGTTTATTATGGTTCTGTGTGTTTCTGCCTGAGCTACCATGAGCTACAGAAATGCAGCATTTCAGTACTTTAAATATATTAATATATTAGAGCTTATGGCAAATTATTCTTTTAGATTTTAAACCAATGAGAATGACCACATTTCCAACAGTGTGTGACTTTCATACCAATACAGTAATATCACTTACTGTATTATACCACAATTTCCTTCTGTTAACCAGACATTTATGGAATATTATTTGTATTTAGCACTAAAAATTTGGTTCTTTATCTTGCTTGCTGTTACAATATATTTTTCATGGAAACAAACCGACTATTGTGCTTTCTAAGCCCTTATTTCCCCTTCAGATCAAAAACAGGTGAGTATACATTCTAGTGTAGCCATAACAGGTGAAGATCTTCATAATATTCAAACATTTCTGTGGAAAAGAAAAGGGAAAAAACACTTTTAGAATAACCTCTAAATTGTTGCCTATTTTCTCTTTAAAAATACCTCTTATCTATGAGTATATTATTTTAAAAATAGGGGGGGGGTTGGTTTGGGAATTTTAAAAACCTGTTAAATACCCAATCATACTATTAGAATAGCTGGAATAATCAAAATGGAAGGACATTCAGCTGCTTAAGCAATGAAAGATTTGTATGAAATATCATTACATGAAATATTGTTCCTTCTCAGTACATACTTTAGAACAAACAAATCTTTTTTTAAAAAAATTTCACATATTGGAAATTGGGTTTAAAACTGTTTCAAACATTTCTATGTCTTTTCATTTGTAACCTCACTGCCACAGTGAAAACATTACAAGTCACTTTTCAATCTCTCACATATATTATGCTTTATATGAAAGGAAATAAAACAATATCTTACAAAAACCAACCACAGAATAATACATTGTAAATAGGAAAATCTACCTGATCACTGAATAATTTGTTTAAAAAGTGTTTTTCTCAAAAACCTTAAATTTATTTCTTTGCTTTGAGGTTTTTTTTAATGAAATAGATTGGAAGTCATAACAATAGAGAATACAGTCCAATTGTATCTGTTTAAGTTCTTTTGGAAACGAATATTGTTCTTGTGTTTCTCTTGTTCGTTTCAATGATACTTAAAGAGGAGAACTTTTTGCTGGATTTTATCCAGTATTTTTGTGATTTTTATTTAAGATACACTTGAAATATAATAAATAATACATGCGAAATGTTATAGAAATATAATGATTGACTACACATGCAGAATTTAAAGAATAGTTGTTTATAAATTGAAGAAGGTGCTTTACCTTCATGTTTTATGCTTTGGTGTTTAATTTTATTTTCCACTGTTTACATCTTTTCACATTGCAGTTAGTATTAAACTCTTTGAAACTCTGGTTACATCTTTTATTTATATCATTTTTTGTACAGTTGGTCAAAAAATATTGAAACGTCAGACACATTTGTAAACATCAGAGTTATTGAGGGTGATAATATTTTTGTGCCTTTTTAAAAGTTCACCTGGGATAGAAGAAGTCGGGCTATTCATTGTACAGTTTTAATATGAAGGAGGTCCAATTTTTATAAATAATGAACAATCAAACCTGAGAGCCTGTGCAGCACTTGAAAGCCTCAAGTGATTGGAACATTTTGCTGGAACATCTGTTGGTTAATGCTTGACTCTGGGGTTATTAATCTTTTTTATAGGTAAGCAGGTGATTCACCCCAATCAAGTTGCTGTTGTCCAGGAACAGTTCTCACCGAGCCCTGAAAAAATAAAGTGGGCACAAGAACTGATTATGGCTTTCGAAGAACATCAGCACGTGGGCAAGGTAAATCTTCTCATTGTACTCCTTGAAAAATAGGGATCTTGGTTCAGGTAAAGGAAATTTAGAGTGTGTGCAGTAGCGTCTGTGTTGACCATCCTAAAGATTGCCATGACATTTATAATCTAAATGTTATGTACCATGCAGAATACACATACAGTCTTATATTTACACACAATACATTATTGTTTGGAGAAAGCATTTTGATATGGAAGTCGAGGGCACATTCACTCTAAATGGCAGCTTGAGAAGGATGAAGATGGGGATGTTCTGTTGCAATAATAATAATTAGCCTTAGATCTAGCAAATACATGTAAAGGATATGCCTATATATTTAGCATTTGGTTAGTTCAAATACTTACATAGTTGAAAGAGAGAAAATGGAAGAAAAATAGAAAATCTATGCTTCTGCATTTGTTTTGTTTGTTTGCTTCTTATAATAATTTACATCCGGTTAGCTTTGCAGAGCATCTTACACAACGGCCGCCTAATTTCAATCAATAAATAAAATTATCAACGTTATTTGGCTACCTTTTTTTTCTCTTCCTCCTTTTCTCAAATATTGGTTGTTGTGGTTCTGATCTTGAAGGCAGTTGTGAGTAAAGTTGTCCATGGCACATGACTCATTCCAGGTCTCGGCCTCTGTTTATTCCAACATAGAGATTGAGTGATAGGTATTAGAACTTATTTTTGGACCAGAGGTTTTTTGGATATAAATGAGAACAAATTAGTGCTTGAATATGATTGTTCCTAATTTAGTGCATCGTTGAGTCCCATGTTTCCTGCTCTGTGGGTTTCTGCTATGTAAACATTGTGGTGGTGAAGCACAATCTGTCTTCACTTTGTGCCAGTAACACTTAAATTAGGGGTCGCCTGAAGGAAAATTTTATGCTTGCTGCAGCATTGTCAGCTAATTATCTTAAAGGTTATTTGCTATAATGTAGTTTGCCACTTTGGGGGGGGGGGGGGACTCGCAATTAAATGTGCTTCTTTTACTAAGAGCCAAAATCTAAAATGGTTCTCAAGCCAGCAGAGTTTTGATGTCCAGAAGTGCAGCAGAGAAAGTGTGATTCTTTCAGTGTAATTTGCACAGCATTTAATTGCCAGAAAAACATCTTCAACAAAGCTGAACATACATATGCACAACAGACAACAACAAAATGTTTGTGCGTATGCACCTCTTGCTGTTCTCTGCAAAATCCATTAATACCTACTTGGTCCATGAAATTCTGTATGAATAGTTTCATTTATTTGTTTCAGAAATACTAAATGTTTGCCCCATATTAACATTTTACCATAAGATTTTCATCAACACAAAACCAATTCCAATATCATAATTACAAAATTCTTCCTCTATGACTGATTACATAGCTACAGTACTGAAGGCCAGTTTAAGGTTTTCTCTATTAATTTGCATCACTTCTGTTTTGAACCCTTTGCTTAATGAAAATTATAAATACTAAAATCAATTTAAAATATGTTTTCCCCCCATTTTCTGAACACCTATTAGTTAGTGTAGCTCTACACCCATCTGTGTGTGTACAATGCCGGTGGTGCATACAGATGGCAGCTAATATTTTCCAGGGCGTTTTGAAGAATACACAGAAAGACAGGAGAGAATAATAAGGCAGGACATTTATGTTCACTCCTTTTCCATTGTTGAGTCGTACACATTTTCACTTTCAAAACTTTTAAGCTGTTGTTTAAACAACTGAAGCAGCAGCTACACTTTTGACAAAATAAGGAACTTCCATTATTAAAGGGTTTTTTCCTTCTAAGTCCTTCTAAAGAATTTTAGCTACAGGTTTCCTCAAACTGTTGCTTTCTTTGATGCCACGGTTTCTTTGATTTATTATCATTTTAGAATAAATTGGAATAAATGGTGTGTAAATAAGGGTAGGTAGTTATAATAGCTTTTGCAAAGTTTGTTGCACTTGTCTGGTGTCTCTTCTGCCTGCTGCCTGTGAATATGATTCATAAAATATAGTGGTTCTGTATGTCCTGCTTTTAACTCCTAGTTTTCATAAATATGACCCTGAGTATTCACTATAAGATTAAATTTTATCCTTATCAAAGTGTCTGATAGCTTTGCCACCGACTTCAGTCTGTGAGGTGAAACAGGATACTGTTTGATCAATGTTTCTTGAAAAATCCCTTATTAGAGTTTGTATTGGTATATTGAAAAATCTGGCACATGAAAAGTCTGTTCAGATCTTGATCACTTAATTTTCCAAAACTACAATTTTCATCTTGGTTTAATGCTTCAACTCTTCTGTATGTTCTATATTGCTTATATATCACTATATGTATTCCTTACTGAAGAACTAACCTTCACAAACCAAATTCCCAACAAGTCCTGCTGTCTCTATCATATTCCTTCCTATTTCTTTTATGAAACGAAATCTTTACATTTCAGTGAAGCTAAAATACTACTCTGGATTGAAATATTAAGCCTTCTGTAATGTGTGTATGTGTGTGTGTGTGTTGTTAATCAAAATTGAAAGCCTGGAAAAAATTAGTGAAATGCAAAGGATTAGAGTGACTAGTCTGCTCACAGATAAATTGCTGGTCTTTAGTGTCTGAGATCACAGTTTGTTGTTAATTGGAAGTTCTTAGAGAACAAAGTTCGATGCCCTCAGTCAACAATAGTGTACATTAACATACGGCAATCAGTTCACAATTTATCACAGTTTGAGAGATACAGAACAGCTTTCACTGAGGAGACCCAAGGTCTATAGTTCTGCTTCTGCTTAGTCTTAAGTAGCAACCAAAATCAGAAGAAAATTGAGTAATAAATGATCATTTCAAATGGTGTTACATTAGTGCTATTATTATAATCGGGGGCTATTGCAAACTTACTGTAACCTTAGTATCAAAATGTTTGTACTTATTTGATGGGCCATCGGGGGTAATAATGTCTTTTAAAAAATTGGCTGGCAAAATAGCGACATTGCCACTATGATGTTTCTATGCCAATGCATAATTTATGTGTACTTCATATAGATATTTATTTAGATACTTTAATATATCTCACCTTCATACAACTGCTGTACTCCATATTGGCACAGCACAATCAATAAATATTTAAATGTTATTTCAGTTGTTTTACATTAGCTTTTTTTTCTTAGTTCTCCCTTTTATTCTAATATATGTAAATGAAAAAATCTAGACTTAAATATAAGGGTTTTAAAATATTTTGAAATGATCATAAAATCATCCCATTGTTGGTTATCCTACAGTGATTTGTTTTTGTGTATTTTTTGGGGGGACTTGCTTTAAGGATTTGTTTTATTAAAAATACAACATTGTATCATAAATTTCTTGAATATTAATTCCTGATTATAGCTTGAGATAACATTGTCAGGAGTAATATTCAAGAAATTTATGATACAGTTTTGCATTTTTAATAAAGAAAATCCTTAAAGCACATCCCAATAAAATATGCAAAAACACTTCAGATAGTTGCAGGGGGAGACTATTTTGTTTTCACTTTTAATACTCCTTATTTCTTATTTAATATATTAGCTGAATATATTATCATGCATATAAGCAGAATTGTGTCCACATATCACCTGGTGAATTTTCTGCATACATCACTTAGTGAACTGGGAACACAGGAGTGTTCAGAAGAACACTCAAATGAAGATTTTCATTCTTGTCGTTCTGTTGCCATGGAATATGCATGTACTAGCACAAAATGTTGCCACATTATTTACAAGTGTCTAGTAATGATTTGGAATGGAGAGAGTAGAATGTAGGTGTCTAAACACAGGAAAAAGACCCTAAAGAAGTTTAACAGTCCTAAATAAAATGTTTTTAAAATGTGGTGAAGGAAAAATGTTTAGAAGCAAGATTTTTAATTGGTGTAGATTAATTGAAAGAAAGAAGTTTGTAGCATCAGCTTTCCTAGACTGAGTCTACTTCATCAGATGCATACAAAAGTTTATAACACAAACTTTCAGTCTCAAAGGTACTACAACATCCTTTTGTATACTGATCCAAACTAACATGACTATTGCTTTGAATTCAACAAGTAAAAATTTTTTAAAAATCTTGATTTGGTCAAATGCAGGAAATACTATGCTGTATGTGTGCCATGTCAGTCCACAAATGCATCTGTTCCCATAGTAATCCAAATCCCTGTGTATAATAAAAACTGATTACACAAGAGCAGATAATTTTAGTAACAGGCACATACAGGCCTATTTACCACATTAGGTGCTCATGTTCTTGAGAAGTTCAGGATTTTACCCCTTATGATTATGAAATATTTCTTTAAAAGAATATACGCAGGCAATGCCTAATTAGTCTTAGAAACAGAGTAATAGGCTAATAAGACTTTGTTCTATCTGCATTGCTGGGTTCCATTGTTCTCCTTGTTCTTCCTTAAGCTAAACAAATCCAAAATATTCTGTTTATATTTATTTTATTTCTAATATGAATTGTTTTTCATGGCTCAAAATATATTTTTGTCACAGCCCATTCCTCCTTGGGTATAACTTCTGAGTACAGATTGGACAAGAATGGAACCTGATTTTGTCTAGATCCCATATTGACTCTGCTTTTTGGTTCCCCATCTGTAAGATAAAATAAAAGCTGCACTGGAAAGATATTTTAAAAATTTATTTACTTATAGATTTTTTTTACATCCTGCCCCTCAACTTAAAATGATCTAAAGGCAATCGCAGTATAAAAGACATGAACATTAAAATATTTTATACCTCCAATAAGCAAAGAGTAAACCATATTAAATATATGGGCCAAGATCCTACAGTAGACGCTATGATGCGTAACTTTACAATTATGGAGCTATGTTTCTGGTGTACACTGGCTGATCATTGCAATGCTTAGTGGGGCACCATGCAATATGTCCCATCACCCAACAGGACATGTTGTGTATCAGGACGTGTCGCACAACAGCCACACTTCTTCCTCTGCTTGCACAATAGTCCCACTGACATATCTACATCTCTCCTCCACTCCTGAGAATACAAATGTTGTTTAATGGTGCAATCCAACTTCACATGATCTTAAGTTGATTTACAGTGATGCAACTTCCCCCAAAAAAATGTAAGCCATGATTTTAAAATATGCCACAGTCAAATCAGTCTGGTTCCATATATTGCCTTTCAACTATCCAGCTCGAATACATAAGGCCAAATGCTGGGCAGATATTCTAGCAGGAAATAGTACTTTTTAATCTGCTGCTAAAAAGCAACCAGTACAGTTGGGGTACCACCACTGAGTAGCTCTATTACATGTTCCAAAAATCCAGATTTTATTTGGTGATGATATAACTAGAAAGGATCCCCCCAGCACATCTCAAGTACATGACAGAGTGATATAGTGAAAGGCACTCCTTATAATAGATAAAGTGCAAACAAACAAACAAACAAGTTCTTATCTGTTCTGGAAGACAACTCCTGTCCACTCTTAGGAACAGCGCTGGTGCAACATTTAAAGAAAATAAAGTGCCACTATTTTATGTACAGAAATATTTTTTTTTAAAATTACTCATTATCACTGGCATTCATTTGCTAATTTGGTGACTCCGCTGTATTGCTGGTCTAAACATGTGCTTTTACCCTTCACTCTGGCTCATGGATTCATGACCTGGGAGTTTATCATACAATGGAATCTGGGGGTATAATGCAATGGCAATCTGAACATAATAATGGGGTTTCACGTTATTGTGAATGAGTGTATCTCACGCAATTTCGGGCAATGGGGGGTCATTCCGAACGCAATCATGGGGTTTCACGTAATTGCGTATAAGAGTATCTCACGCAATTTCGGGCAATGGGGGGTCATTTTCGGGAAATGGGAAGTCATTCTGAATGCATTCCAAATGAAATTAGAATTCACGTAAATTTGCCAAACTAGCGAATTTACATGAATTCAAATTGGCTCCATTCAAAATTGAGAGAAATTCCTCCCATGTGATAAACTCCATGGTTTGCACCAGTATCATTTTCCTCTGCTACTTGTAGCACGCAGTTAAGTATGCATTCAAATCACCTCTTCTCTATGACAGATCGGCAGGTACCTTTTTATACTATGGTGGGCATCTTCTAAGGTTCTGCAAGCTATTTTACTCTATTGTCAAAGCTAGAAATAGAAGGAAATCTACTTCCAATTTAAAATATGTCTGTCACTTTAAAAAAATCCAGGTAGACAGTCAGCTGTATATCTTGTTCTAAAGGAGAATCACATCTCTGTTTGCCATATGAACATGGGGAGAGACCCCAAGGTCCACAAAAACAGAAGTGGCTCATTGTGGCCCAGAGGCAGTGTGTTACCAACCACTACTTTTTACACAAGTACACCCACACTGGAAACTGTTTCATGTTCATTTTTCCTGTGGAAAAAGCACTTCTTAAGCCAAGATGCAACAAGATAGTTCGACATGCAGTTCTGCTTCTGCAAGGGGTTGCATAGAGGGGAAGGGGATAGAAGACGATGTCCACAGACGATGGTCAAGATAAAGATGGGATACCTTAACACCGTCTACATAGTCCCATCTCATTTGCCCAAAGGGGCTACTACAGCTGACTCTTACTGAGGGACAGGTGGGGAAAATACAATTCACTGGAGAAAGATGGTGTTGCCTTTTATGGGGAAAGAAATAATGGGGCACTCCCAAATGGAGTGCCTGCATTTTTCCTCCCCATCAAAATGAAGATCATTTGATTCTTCCTCTTCTGAACTGCCTCCTCCCTCCTTCCCTTCCCCACTTGTACAGGACTTGACAGCAGTGAAAGGAGAATTGGATACAAATGACAAAAGAAAAGCTCCCTTCACTCTGTCCAAAAATAGACTTGCATGGGTGTAAGCCACTATCAGGATTCTGCCAGTGTGGTAGCAGTAAAAACAAATTGGATTTAGGCCTTCATTTATAAGTAAAAACTGGAAAGAGCTCCTGATTGTGTAGAAAGGGAATTTTGGAAGGTGTTGGTAAACTGTCAAGCATTGTCTGCTGAAATTCTCTATCACACACAGTCTTTAGATGTATAGGATTCTTCTCCACTTTTCAGTCTGGCAACACTATTTATATCACCAATGGTGGTGTTCTGTTAGCAACCCTGTTCCTGGCCATATTTCATGCCCCCCTCCACACACCATGTTACATTACAGGGGACTTTTTCTTCAGCTGCCCCTAGATTGTGGAATAACCTGCCAGAAGAAATTTGACAGCTGACTATGCTGCCCGAATTTAAAACAATGTTGAAGACCAGTCTCTTCCAGCAGGCTTATCCAGATGATTTTAAACTGTGTTTTAAATGGTGAAATTTAAATGTGGATTGCTTTAGAATGTGTTTGTCTTATTTGTCCTTTTAAACTGTTGCATATTTTAATTAATGTGTATTAATTGATGTGCATTGCTTATTTGTTGTTGTTCCCATCTTAATCCATGGGGAGAAGTGGGTAAGAAATTATTATTATTATTTATTTTTATTATTATTATTATTACTACAAAAATAGCAATCTGCCCAGCATTTCATACTGGGTTGAAGACCCATTAGGACAGAGTTCAGCTACTGGGAAGGGTTTAAAGTTCATGCTATTACATTCACAAAATTATGTGGTTAATGATGTTAAGTTCACAAAAGTATGTGGTTAATTTGTTGGCAATATTTCCTGTTGGGACAAAGAACTTGGTATGTTTATGTTCTGTAGTCACTGTAATGCAGAATAGTTGGAATTTAATCAGCACTTTAGCCTCCTGCCTGTCTTCAAAGGAGTGTTCGGGAGCTGTCCTGTTTTATCTTTACAACATTGTGAGGTGTTCTGGGCTGGAGCTGTAAAGACACACACTCCGACTGAATGCAGTGCATCTTCCTTCATGGATAAACACACCTATGACTGCTCCTCGGGAGATAATGACTTGCCCAAGGCCATCAAGAGATTTTCACAGGTTGGGCTGATATTTGAACACAGATCTGCCTGGCCTAAGCCCAGTGCACTATCCTGTAAATCACACCAGCTCACTCTGAGAAATCTTTATGTATATGCATGTTTGCCCTTATACAAACATTGTGAATATTGGGGGGTTGGGGGGGATCTTGACATCTATTGATTATTGCATGGTATTGACAACATTAAATTAAGCAGAATCATGAATTATCAGCATGTAAAATTGTGTGTAGTATGTATTTAAAACATCTTCTTTAAATTGCTGGCTGTTTTTGTAAATGGCCTCACTCTAGTTCCAGCCTGACCATTAGTCAGAGTTAAGGAAGCACCACAAGCAGCAAACTTTCATTGACATGAAAGAGCAACAAATTCCTAGTAATATCTTACGTTATTGTATTTTTGTGGCCAGAAAGAGGAAATGATGCTTGTAGTACTTTCTTCTTCATATCCCAAAATACTTTGGCTGGCTTCAGACTCCATGCATGTTTGACCTAGGTAATGGAAGGATTACAATGTTAGCTCCTCTGTGTCAGGAGAGAACATTTCTTAGCTTGGCCCTGCCCTAATCCAATATAAATTTATCCACCTGGAATACTGTGTCCAGTTCTGGGCACCACAATTCAAAAAGGATGTGGAGAAACTGGAGCGGGTCCAAAGGAGGGCAACTAAGATGGTGAAGGGTCTGGAAACCTTGCCCTATGAGGAACGACTTAGAGACCTGGTGGGGATGTTTAGCCTGGAGAAGAGAAGGTTAAGAGGTGATATGATAGCCCTGTTCAAATATTTGAAGGGATGTCATATTGAAGAGGGAGCAAGCTTGTTTTCTGCTGCTGCAGAGACTAGAACATGGAACAATGGATGCAAGCTGCAGGAAAAGAGATTCCACCTCAACATTAGGAGGAACTTCCTGACAGTAAGGGCTGTTCGACAGTGGAACACACTCCCTCGGAGTGTAGTGTAGTCTCCTTCCTTGGAGGTCTTTAAGCAGAGGCTGGATAGCCATCTGTCAGGGATGTTTTGACTGGGAGTTCCTGCATGGCAGGGGGTTGGACTGGATGGCCCTTGTGGTCTCTTCCAACTCTATGATTCTATGATTGTATGATTCTAGGAGGTCTTATTAGAAAGGTTAGTGATACTAACTGTAATAATTTCTGTGGTAACCCACTGCTTTGGGACCAGCCGGAGGTCTTATTTATATTGAAATCAGTGAACCTAAACACACCTAACCATTTGTCATATTGAGAGCTCAAGACCTGAAGATGTTATAGAGAGGTCATCTGCATCCCAGTGCAGCAGGCTCAGTACAGTAATCCCATGTGAAGTGTAAGCAAAAACAGATCTTGCTTGAATGTACCTCAGCATCTTCAGAGGTTCAGAAGTTATGCCACTTTGTACTTGAAATGTAAATTGGAGCCGTTAAAAATAAAATTACTAAAAGTCCACTCATCCCTCCACATTCTCTGGGGTTAGGGGAAGGTTGCTTTTAAAAATCACTATCACTGTAGCTATGTTTGTTTCTTGCAGCATAAAAAGGAGGAAACAAGGGGGAAAAGGAAAATGTGGCAGCACCTTTAAGATTAACTGGGTTTTATTTTAGCATGAGTTTTTGTGAATATAAACCCACTTTGTGGTTTCCTCTCCCACCCCCTACTTTGGGGGATAGGAACAGGGTCAAGAACAGCAAACACCATCTCCCACTCAATATTCAGTGGCAAGATCGTTTAGCAGACTATTTTAAGATAGCATGTCTGTGTATAAGAACTTGGGTGATGATTGTAAAGTAGTGAGACTTACTTTTGATTAGACAAACATTGGATTATGCTATTATAAGTGACTAAGTTTCACCATAACATATCGCTAGTCAAAGCCACAATTCAAATTGCTCCTTTTGGCACCTTTCATTGTAGTTACGTCTGATGATGCCACCTAAAAAAAACCTTTGCAGGTCAGCAGGACCCCAAAGTGCTGCAGATTGGAGCGCTGCAGAATGGTATCTACAAGGCTGCCCTTGCTGTGGAGTTGTTGAGAATGTGCAACTGGAGAGGTTCCTTGGAGTTCTGCCACAACTGCTTGTTTCAGCATGCCCCATGACTGGGAGAGTGCTGCAAAAATAATTCCCTGAAACGCCAATCTGCAGCATTTCAAAAATGCTTCAGTGAGGCCACTGCCATGCTGCAAATGTAGGTTTGTGGGTCACATTTGGTCATTCACGACTGCAAACATGAATCCCCAGCAGATAGGAAATTGACTCTTCCTCTTACATGCAGATGGATGTCTTTCCCTCCAAAAGAGGGTAGGGTATGTCAGAGAGGGAGGGAAAACACAAGGGTTGAAGGGCTCAAGTAAAAGGAAGGAAGCTGTAGGGTGAAGATTGGACCTAAAAGTTCAAAATAATACTTCTGCTTGTAACCAACAACAGCTTACATCACAATGCTTCACGTTCATATGCATGAATGAAGCCACTGCCTGTGATTTGCCTTGTGTTTTGAGAGGCCTTGCATTCTGTTGTCAACTAAAAAAATACATCAACCAAAAGTCTTCTGTTGATAACTATACTTTAGCCATACTTTAAGATCTACTCTGAATGCTGCTGTGGCTCCTCTATCAAAAACGGAACCATCACAGTGTTCAGATAAGTACTGTTTGGGAAGAGAATACATACATTGCACTCTGGAAGCGAAAAGGAAATGGGGTCCTTAATCTTGGAGTCCTACTCTATGGAAAATTTAGCCACATGACTTCAGATAGCAAGGAGTAACATATAAAGCTTTCCTACAATGAGGTCATTGGTCCACTTAACTCAGGGTTTCTCCAGGACTTTCCAGAGTCACAGTCAGCAGCCTTTCGTACCAGCTACCTGAACATTTTAACTGGAAATGGCAGGGTTTGAACTTGCAACCTTGTGCGTGTAATGAAGTGCTGAACCCCTGGGCTGTAATCCCTCCTGCAAATCCTTCCTTTAGGTACATTGAATTCTTTGTGTCCTACATGTAGAATATGGAACACTTTAGCCCTGATGTTGTTTTCCTTCCTTTCTGTCTTGCTCCCACACCAGTAATCCTAATAGTATAAAAGAGGGTGGGCAAAACTGTGCAAAATACATGTATTTCACACTCAGCTCGTAGAGGCTGGCAGAGGTGCTGAGCATGATAGGGTATGGATTTGGCTTGCAGTAAGAGAACCACAAAAGCCTACCTTCCAATCCTTAAATATCTGGTGCATTTTTCCTCCTGTTCAGTGCTCACAGGTATAATGGCGCTCAGCTGCCTTCTTTCTTTCTCCAAAGCAGGGTGTAACAAAAGAACTAGTGTTCTGGCCAGATGGCCTTCTCTGGGGCATACTGAGAGCACTCAAAGGAAAGCAATACAGTCTAAATATCATTTCATCTCATTTAAGTGGCAGCAATCCTGCGTTTTTCGTCTCACTGTACTTGGCATGGATTTTGTGAGAATTAAGCAACTATTCCTGCTAAGGCTTTATCGGCTGAAAATTACTATGTTTTGTTCACATTCAGTCTGCGTGTCAGATGATGAGTCTGGAGCTAGAGGACACTCAGAACGGTATATAGGGACATTTGTTCTATCACTAATTTAGTATTATTACTTAGATACCAATCCCCACCGCAATGAGCCAACCCTCCAGTTGGCTTGATATTTTCAAGCTCCAATTGTATCTCCTGCAATAATACTATATTATCAGCCAGGGGTTTGAATTCTCTAGACTATGTTTTTTGAAACAATAGACTTTTGTGACTAGAAGATCCATTCCCATCCTAATTCTTTTGACTAGTTGAATTTATTTTAGTTGGGCTTCACCTTCAATTACTTAGGTGAAGTATTATGAGGATTAGTATGAGGATCAGGAGCCACTTCATACAAGACATTTTGAGCACATGCTTGTGTCATGAAAGGCATCATGCTTATAATTATAAAATGCTTATTTAATAATGGACATGCCACAAGGAACTCCTAAGTTTCTGCAGCACGACTTTCTCAATGCTCCAGGTATAGCATGAAACTACTACCGGTATTAATATCCTAGTACAGCATGGTAATAATATGTTACATATAACATCATTACCGATCATGCTTTACTTATTGAAATAACGTATGATAATGTCCTTGAACAGAAATAATGTAACAACTGATAATGTCATTATTTTTTCCATGTTAACAATAGCAATTACCTGTTACCTTGTGGGGGGCTAAAATGTTTTTGGGAGGCATTTTGGGGTTTTTTCCAAATGTTAGGCTATTTTTTTTTACTTTTCAATATGGATTTTTCCCTAAAAGGAACCAAAAAAAGTAATTTGAAAGCTTATGTTATAAATTAGAGTGGTTGCAATGAGGTTCTGAGTATTCCTCGCCTATGTATTCCTCAGTCTCTGAGTATTCCTTGCCTGAGAAAACACTATGAAATTCATGGAGTCACCATAAATTGACAGGTGACCTGAAGGCACATACATACACACAGTAAACAGCTGAGATGCATAGTTCATCAGAGGGAAGTTGTGTATATGTGACAAAGGGTAAAAGGAGATAAAACATGGACATTATCCCAGTGGTCGCCATGATCCATATTTATTTTACAACCATGATGCTTAACCATGCTGATATGAAGATTTTTGAAAACTATAATATCCTAACACCTAAACACAGATAAAAATCATGGACCCTCCAAATGTTATTGGACTGGCCCTAGCTAGTTACCGTGCCAGATAGCTGACACAGACAATGGCAAGGAATTCTTGAAATTGCAGTTCAATAATGTCTGAAAGACCACACAATTCCCAACCCGGGTCCATCACAAAAATTTACCTCTGTTGCTGTCTTTAGGGTAACAATTATGAAGTATGCAGATATTTTTACATCATTGGTTAGGATCAGAGTGTCAGACTGTGCAATCCATGTAGCAAGAAAGGAAAATGGTAGCCCTCCAGATGTTGTAATATACCAGTTGCCATCATCCCTGTCCTATTGGCAGGGGTTGATGGAAGCTAGGAATCCAACATCTAGCAAGCCACCAGTTCTCTACCCCTACTATATAAATGTGTGATTATGGAAAGCAGAAAGAATAAATGATAGTATAGACAGTGGCATCACTAACAGGTGTGGGGCTGTGCACTACTGCTCCTCAAACATCCGCATTTTGGCAGAAACAGGCTGTGGGATTTGCCTGTATCTCTTTAAAATGCTGAAGAGATGGTGCAAATGGGGTGAAGCTCATGGAGAGGAGAAAGAAGAGGCCCCAGTTTTGTTTTTTTAATAAAAAATAAAATTTCAACATTTCAAAATTTAATTTTCAATTTTTTAATTTTTAATTTGTTCTTTAAAAACATCACATCTTACAAATTTTTCGCTTTAGCCACATGAAATGATGTACAGTACTTGTAAATACATTTATTCTATGAGTATGATATTGTAATTTAAAGGTACAATTTTAATTTTGCGAATGGTTTATGTCACAACAATTATCATTACGTTCAATGATATATGGCAATTGTGATTTATGAGTAAATTAATTTTTAAAAATTACTAAGGATTCTGTATGATGTGGTATGAGAAGAGGAGGGCAGTGGCAGTGGGCAGGTTGACATCATGAGTTACTGCACTAGATAACACCAACCCTACTGACTCCTCTGGGTATAAAATGTTTCAGTGACTACTAAAGGAGGGACTGAATTTCCTCATATTGGATAGGTCTTTCATTTTAGGTTAGCTCAAGTTAAAATGGTGATTCTTAAAGATGATACTGTGAAGAGAAACAAAAAACTTTTGACAACATCAAGAAGACTTGCCCAAACAAAATAAGTAGGGTACATACTACGATGCTTTATTTGCACTTGTTTTCAGGGCACTAGAAGAAAGGAAGGACACTCCTGTTACTATGTAGTCGCAAAACTGATGGTTTTATTCCTAATTTACTACTAAAGAACAATCACTGCAATCCTGTACATTGCTGTTGTTGCATGCCTTCAAGTCGTTTCCGACTTATGGCGATCCTAAGAGTGTGTGACTTGCCAAAGGTCACCCAGTGGGTTTCTATGGCCATGCAGGGATTTGAATCCTGATATCCAGAATCATAGTCCAGTGCTCAAACCACTGCACCACAATGGCTACTTACCTGGATGTAAATCCGTCTGAAATTAAATTAAGCTTTCAGTATTGCATTGTAAATAAATTTAATTTAATATACTGATACAAAACAAGAATCCTTGACTAACCTATACATATGTGTGTTGGATGTTATGCCCTTCCTTGGCAGATGCTTGCTTATATGTCTACTTTTTCCCTATATGTCTACTTTGTCAGTGCTCTAGAAACTCCCTCACCCTCAGGATTTTTTATTATTCTTTTCTAAAGGAGTGTCTAAACCCACCAGATAGGCTAACATGTTCATCCTGTTCCGATTTTGTAGACATTTTCTTCACTACAGTTTGCTCCTTTATGTTTTCAACCTATTATTTTAGTCATTTGGTTCCAGGAGTGCAGTTTGCTTAAATTGGTGCTTTCTAAGATGGCTGATACTACTGTGCATCTAGTTTTCATTGTTTGTTACAAGGAAAATTCTTGCAACGTTCCTCCACCCACCAAACTCTACCGGAGATAAGAATTTACAGTGAAAATTGACATTAAATACTTGCAGGCAAATGATAATTTCACAATACATAAAAAGGAGTGATACAAACTATAATGATAATAAATTTAATATTTTATCAAAATCTGCTCATAGAACTGTGTTACTCTCAACAAGAATTTTAAATAGGCTATTATAAGCCGGCAAGGAGGAGTGATATCCAGCTAGACATAAGAACTTAGGTTACTTCACTGCGTTAAATAAATAGAAGTGGTCTCAGTGCTGCTACTGTTGCAGTGTGGAACATTACATAAATACTGTGCAGTTTAAGATCCTTTTATTTATTTTGCGCTCTAGTTTCTATAGTCTCTAGTATGTCCCAGCCAGGGTACAAATCACGAAATATTCTGGTCTCTGGGGTGGTTGTTGCAATATGTTATGGTAGTTTTATATTAGTTCCTTCCTTTTAAAAAAGTGCAAGGTTTTGAGATTTCTTGGATCTCTTAATCAGGCATGGTGTTTCAAAAAGTAATCTGTGAGGGTAAAGAAGGGGGAAATCTGATTTGATGTTGATCATGATATCTCTATGATGGACTCCATCACGAGATAGATTCCATCTATGTAGACATAATGACCGTAATGCATATTCTTTCAATTTTTTACCTTTTCTTTCAATTTTTTATTAACAAATTCAGTATTACAACAAAGTTAAGCATTACATCAATACTTGTAGTATATAATAATAAATCTATAAGCCTGTAAGAGCATTGAATTAAACAAGATCAGCTATAGACACATTAACTCTAAGTTTTAAATAAAACTATTTAAACTTTCTTTAATTTAATTTAATTCTTTCCATTTTTATCTGCCATGTGTTTTTTATAACATCACGCCTGGTGTAGAGGTCAAGAGATCTCAAAAATTTGTATATTTTCTCACTTTCTCATCTTGTAATTGATCGTGATGTGATGATGATGGTGGGGATAATTATAGTGATATGGGAAATCTGGAATTAAGTTTTCAATTGTGAATTTTAAAATACGATTAAAGTGACACTGGAGCTTGGACCTTCTCCATCTAATCTTTTGCTACCATCATATTGTTCATATTTCAGAAACCACAAAATGTTCATTGTAAAGAAGAGCACACTTGAAGAGAAGTATTTCAGTCTTCCAGAAAATTATTTCATGCAGAAATATGTATTTAATTTGTCTCATGCCTTGTGACTGCATTTTTTTCCTGCTTTCAACCATTTCTCGACAGTATTTGTATAAATCAAATGAGGCGGGGGAGTTTGAAAAGAGGACAGAGTATGTCCTTTGAATTTAAGTAATAAATGACTATAAATGGAAACATGCAGGTAGATAGAGTAAGCTAATTTTCTTAACATTTTACCTTTTAGATCCCAACTATATTGTAGCTATTTTTATTTTATTTTCTTAACAGTTTGGAAGTACACAGTACACCTTGGCTGTGAGAATCTATTCATTTTCCTGATGGCTTTTGGTATACCAGCCTTGCTCAATTTGTCTCTGCTCTGTGCTGTAGCAAATCCTGTTCACAACATTTTCTAAACAAACTGCAGTTGGCAAGGTTTGTTTGTTCATTCAGCTGCAATGAAATTATTTGCAACCCCATCAAGAAGAGACCAAACTTTGCCAATGACCCTCACTCAGTAATTAATTATGGGAGAACGTTGATTCAGACTTAATCAGATTTTGATGCACTTCAACTGGTTGGACAAGCAGTGTCACTCCTGTGGTCCCACTGTCACTGTTTGCATCCAGCTGTTTACAAGCCCAAACATGTACATGAGTCTCGGCTATGAAACGATGGCAAAATGGTCACCCTGTCAGATGCCGAATGGAGAACAATCTGGTGAATCTTTTGCATTCCAGTGCGGCAATTTCACCAAGTGCTTAAATGTTAAAGAAGCCCTAAATATCCTCCTTGAATGATTAAGTATTAACCATTACATAATATTGATATGAAAGGTAACCCACAAGCCTATTTTCAGATTAGGGATTGAGTACAATTGCAGTGTCCAGGGAACAGTGTTTCTTTGAGATTCCTAGTAATCCCAGACTTGAGACAGACTCTTTTTATTATATTCTTGGCCATAGCAACAGCTATAACTAGCTTGAAGTTCTGCTGTGGTGGATACCAGTATTATATTATAAAATAGCACTTTGACAGTTGTTACGTGCAGATGTTTTTTGTCTTGGGGCAGAACAGAATTGCCGGGACACCTTCATATAATCTCCTGTAATTGCAAGATACTGTTCCCATTAATCCATCTCAACTCACTTTCTTCCTGGGGCATACACAGGAAGAACTTCTTGACCTAGAGGTGACGTGGGTCTTGTGCTAGGCCTTTCTTTTTCTCTTTTCTGGAAGGAACAGAATGAATTGTTTCTGTCCTTCAAACACCACTCAACCATATCCCTTTCTACAAATGTGATTCAGCTTATTGGTCAATTCTGGCTCTGTTTGATTCAATAATAGGAGTACAAGTTTGTTCATTGCTAAAAGCTGTAAGCCATCACAGTTCAATATACAGTTCAATATAATTAAGGTAAATAACACATAAATAAGCTACAACAACAGTAATAAATTTAAAATAGAATGCAATAATATTAATTATTAATGATATTAATCGATTGTTTTACAGAGGGGCGGGTAAGAAATTATTATTATTTATTTATTTATTTATTTATTTATTAAATAATACAGTGTTGCTCTCTACATGCGGGTGTGTGTGTGTGTGTGTGTTTCACATCCCTCGTCACATTTTCCTCCCTTTTATTGTTGTGCCTCTTGGCTCTTTCTTAAATCAGTACAAGAAGACTCACTTTGATTCATGTGGGAACTAATGATTCTTGTCTCACAGGAAAGTATTAAAACCAGTCCAAGCCAGCGATTTTCCTTTCCTAAAGTCTCTTTCAAGAAATCAATATTCTGTGTGTGTTTTTTTGCAGGGTGCCTTCACTTTCCGAGGCAGCATGATAGACATGCCATTACTGAAGCAGGCCCAGAACATTGTTACACTTGCCACAGCCATCAAGAAAAAATGATCTGCCAAATAAACCTTCCCCCAGGAGGGTTCCAGGAGCTGTTTAAAGAAGGATTATATAATACTTGGAGAAAGAAAAATGCATCCCTTCACCCTTCAGCAGAACTCTGCTTACACATCTTCCTGTTTCCCATACATTTTTCTCGCTTATGTGGACCATAGCAGTTTTGTGTAACAAGCTTTTGTTAGGGTAAAGCTGAAAGCAAAATTGGCTCATTTGAGAGGAAAAGAGGGCCCATTAAAATCAATCAACAACATAGACAAACTGACTCAAATTAATATTTTCCTCTGCAAATTTTCCTCAGGAAAGGAACACTTATACTGGGTCAGACCACCTGCTTCTCTCCAGGTAAGATTCTTTCCTAGCCCTACCTGGAGTTGTTTGGCTTATTTTGGTGTTTTTCCATTTATGAATTAATCAGATATGACCCTGCTTAGTTTCCAAAACCAGGTAAGATTAGGTGGCATTGTCATGTTTGCAAATGGAGGGCTGGACTCCTATATCTTTTCTGGTTGTGTAGAAGAGATACTCTTAGCTGGTGGAGTTTGTTATGCAAGAGAGCAAAAACTGTCCTATTCCCCCCAATACACAGTGATGAATGATACTGGAGCACTAATTTTTTAAAAACTGGTCTACAAGAGCAACAAGAGTGGCTGTCTATAGAGACTCATATGCTTACAGATGACAGCTTTGGATCCATGGAAATTCATTCCCCAGCTGTAGCCCTGGTACCTTTAAAAACTATAAAGAAGGTGGAGATAGTACCTCAGTGATTCCCAAAGTAGGCAGTGGAAAGATCCAGGAGGATGGTGAGGAGAAATGGGGCATCAAGGGGGCCTTCAGTCAAAGTACTATCATGCAAAAAATACAAGGGGAACCAATGACCTTTAGGACCATGGTGGGGATGAGGAGTTAGGTGCAGTGGTTCCCAAACTCTGGTCCTCCAACTATTTCGGACTTCAGTTCCCAGAATCCCTGACCATTGGCTAAGTTGGCTGAGGCTGCTGGGAGTTGAAATCCAAAACACCCCAAGGATCAGAGTCTGGGAACCACTGAATTGTGGCAGCAGAGGAGAAACAACACCAAAAAGTAGCTTTCCCATTTGGGGCCCTGCATAAGCTTTGTGAGTTTTGCTAGGGCTTGGCTAGCATTTTGGATCAGCAGTGCTGCTCCTAATTTCATTTGTCAGACAGGCTGGGAGAAGAGGTAGCAAAAGAAACAATGTTTGAGCAGAGAGGCAACTTAAAGCTGTTTGGAGAAAGCACATATCTAGGGGAGGAGTATCCCGGGGTTAATTCTTGCAAAGAGCCTCTCTTGGATTGAGAGTCCTTCCTCACTAGGAAGAAAAGTGGGAAGCTAGCTGTGCCCTGGTGAAAAGGACTGAGATTCCTTCCTTACCAGGGAGAAGCTTCTTCCTTTGTATCCAATCACTTTGAGAGCAGCAACTGCAAAGGCCAGCACAGGCAAGAGGCTTTTTGGTCACTGCTCAGGTTCAGCTAGCTGCTCGGTTGCTCCTCCCAAAGTGTCTGGCTGCTCAGTCACTGCTCAACTGGATGCTTAGGTGCTGCTTCCTTTTGCACCCAGTCACTTTGGTAGCAGCAACTGGGTAGCTGACAAGCCAGCCTTCCTTTTACTGCAAGGCCAGGATAGTTGGGAGGGAAGTGTAGGCCTGGGCCACTACTGCTGCTGTATTCACACATGAGAAGCTGAGGAGGAAGAGGAAGAGGAGGCAGCAAGCTGGCTGCAGCTGAGGTAGACACTCCTGGCTGACCATGCTACACAAACAGTAGACCTAATATCAAAACATAGGCATGCTAGGGTTGTCACCAAAGAGGAATGGAGGCAGTAGCCCCCCAAAATTGGGGGGTAACTATTGTACCTGGTGTGTTTTCAACTGTCACTGCAGTGTGCAAAGGGCAATTCTCTCCTTTTTTTGATGGCATTGAAACGTAGAGCAGCTCCTTCCTCTTGGTTATCTAGATTTGGCAACCCTTCTAAACTTAATTCCCTTAAATCTGAGCAAGCACTGCTTTGTGGATTGACTAATCCAGCATTTTAAAGATGCCTTCCTTCTCAGCTGACAGTCACTAATGAATGGGATTCACCACCCATCCACTTAAAGAGTGCAAACTTAAAACTACTTCGTATGGATTAGTTAACCCTTTAAGAAGCCTACATCCATTCTTTTGTACTCATTCCCAGAGAGGATTAGACTGAGAACCATCTCCAAGGTTAGCATTCGAAGAGATGCTTGAGGAAACAGATGTGTTCTACATGCCACTCAGTACAGGAACAGGGTCATCTCCAGCTTCCTTATGGTTTAGCAGGATGACTCTGTAGTCATTATCATTTAGAGGAGCCAGGGTTGTTGTTGTTGTTGTTGCCTTTAAAGAAAAAAATTCAAAATCTAGTCTGCATGCTAATTCAAACAACCAATTTTCTCTCAGCTTTCCCTGAGCTGTTTTCACAGTCAGCACTCAGAGTACTATGGTGGAATTCCAGAAGTTCAATGCTTGGTGGATTCCTTATTCCTAGCTTTAGGAAACATACAGCTATGTAAAATATCCAAATTATATTCCAATATTTCTAAGCCCAAAGTGGATTTAGTAAGGATGGATTTCCCATGTGTTCCATTGAATTTTATTGGTGAGGAGGACTGATTCAAAAATGCATAGGACACTGTGTGAGTAGATTACTATGGATGGAAATTACTCGTTGTATATATATCCAGATGAGTACTGTATGCCCTTGTGTATGCACCCAAGGGGTATTCAGGTAACAACTGCTTCATACTGTCAGGTACTGTAGATGGACTTCTGACCTTTTAACATTGTGCTTTGTCCAACCATATTTGTTTTCTCTCTCACCATCCACATAAATATAGACAGCGAAAAGAGGTACAGTTTGGCAAAGCACAGTCCTAAGATCACATACCTTTTACAAGGCAAATACATGTAAGACAAGTCTAACAATGAATAATAGCAGATTATTTAAATGTGCCAAGAATGAGCTGAGCTTTACAGGTAAAGCTGTAGTTCCAAATAATGTTTTTGTTGTTAAATGTTGTCAAGTTGACTTCAGCATCTGGTGACCCTATAAGTGAAAGATCTCATAGTCATCCCATCATAACCGCCTTGAAGTTTCAGGGCCTTGGCCTGAATCTGTCCATCTATAATGCCGTCTTCCTTTTTTCTTATTGCCTTTATCAAGTATTGTCATCTTTTCCACATGACGCATATCAGAAAGAAATTGAAGTCAGTAGAATGCTACTCACATCAGAGGATCCATTGAATGCATGACGTTAAACAGCTCTGCTCTTAAGTATGATCACATCTAGATCCAGCCCGAGAGTTAATAAGATTAGGATACACCGGTGTGAATAAGTGTGGGCATCCTGAATTAAGTATAGCTACTTTTATATCCTCTCTTTCACCTTGACACTTTGTTATCTGAAGCAGAACAGCAAATGGAGACACTAAGTCAAGTTGCATAAGATCAGAACAAGACAGGCTGCTTTGGGTACTTGAGGCAGGAAACTCCTACAAGCATTTCTTCCCCTCTCTGGCGGTGAAAAATAAAATGAGCAAATTCAATAAATACTCTTTCCCTTTCCTTTCATGGTAACCCACCATCACCTGCTGGAGTCAGTCATCTCATTCTGCTTAATCTAGGGTCCATGGACAACTTGCCCCCCCCTTCCATTACTTTACTTTTTCTTTCATTTTTCTCTATCACAGCTAATTCTAAGATTTTAAAATGCTCTTTTCAAGTATTCATTGAAAAAAATAAATATTGGTACAGGCCAGATTATGTGATGGGAGATCAATATAATAAAATAAGTAACATGCATAGTTTTGTGTGTCTACATATGTATCTGTGCATTTTTCCTGGAAGAATATTCATCGTTTTCATTGGACATCAAAGAGGAACATTATCCAAAAAAGATTAAGACCCATTGGCCTAAGGGAAGGCCTGCCCTGATCTCTCACTTTCAGAAGGTTATAAGGAGGCTACGATTTGACTAAAATGGGAGTGGGCTTCTTGGTTTCATTTCATTTCCCAAACCCCGCATCTCCCTTCCTAGGCTGCTGCCACACTGCAGAATTAATGCAGTCTGACACCGCTTTAACTACCATGGCTCCATGCTGTGGCATCCAGTGATTCGTAGTTTGTTGTGGCACCAGAGTGCTCTGACAGACAAGGCTAATATCATATCTCATAAAACTAAACACCTCAGTAAATTCCATAGCATTGAGCTAAGGCAACTAAATCTGTGTCAAACTGCATTAATTCTGCAGTGTAGACACAGCCCAGGACAGGATGGATCTAGCCCCTTGTTCCTCTGCCTTCCCTTTCTGGCCTCCTTTATCCCAGACTGACATCTCGTAAAAGCTCCCAGGTTGACTTCTGGAGGTCCTTTGCTAGAATGGGCCCTTTTGAAGTTGGTAAAACTAGTTCCTGAGGGCCAGCATGGCATAGTGGTTTGAGTGTTGGACTATGACCGGAGGCCAGGGTTCAGTTCCCCACTGGAGCATAAAAACCCACTGGGTGACCTTGGGCAAGTCACACACTCTCGGCCTCAGAGGATGACAGTGGCCAAGCCCCTCTGAAGAAACATGCCAAGAATACCTGATGATCGGTTTGCCTTAGAGAGCCAGCTTGGTCTAGTGGTTTGAACGCTGGACTACAACTTCGGAGACCAAGGTTCAGTTCCCTGTTCAGCCATGGAAACGCACTGGGTGCCCCTGAGCAAGCCATGCGCTTTCAGTGTCAAGGGAAGGCTATGGCAAACCTCCCCTGAACAAATCTTGCCAAGAAAACTCCATGACAAGTTCGCCTTAGGGTCCCTATAAGTTGGAACTCTTGAAGGCACACAGCACACACAAACATAGGTTCACCTTAAGGGTGTGTTGTTGTACCTTTAAGTCCATAGAGACCCTAAGGTGACCCTATCATTTGTTCTGAGAAGGTTTGCCATTGTTAAACATGACTTGGAGGTACACAACAATAACATGTGTCCCCAGTGGAAATCATTCCAATAAGTCCACCTCCTCTTCACTTATTCTTCTGGCAAGTAGGACTGCCATGTCTCCATGTCCCCCAGTTGTGTCCCCAAAGGTCTCCTTCTTCTGCATAGGACGGGCTCTTGACTTCTCCCTTCCACAGTGCAGGGTCACCCCTGGGAGAGTGTCCTCCAGGCAGGGTGACCAGCTGCCCTGCTTTCCCAGGACCTGTCCTCCCTTTCAGCTTCTGTCCAGGAGGAATTCCAAAAAGGTCCTCCATTTGGAGCGGGATCAAGAAGCAGAGATGGACTTGTATATGAATGTTCTTAGATTTTTCTTTGGTCATGTCCTGAATTTTTCTTGAGCGGCCTACATTTTGCGGTGCCTTGCCATCCTTGGCGGTGAGGACGTCTGGTCCAGGGTGAGCAGACACATCCTCCTTTTCCAGGACACATCCTGCATGCCAACCTTTCTGTTCAGGAGGGAGTCCCAAAAGGTCTTCTCTTTGAAGCAGGACTAAGAGCCACGGATTGATATCTCTCCACCAACCAGGAGGAACTCAATGACTTTGCCCTCAAAATGGCTTTGGGCAACTTCGGGTGGACTGAATCCTTCACTTCTCCAAGGTCAAAGGGACATGTAGTGTTGAGCAGAAAAGGACATGCGCTGAAGTCTGTTGCGGGTAGGTGTGAAAACCATCTTCCAGATCTCCATCAACAAATTTGAGTAACTATTCCCTTTTCAAGAACTGGGTTGCTTTGTTTCCATCAAGGGTGCATCTGCACTGCAGAGCTAATGCACTTTGACACCACTTTCACTGCCATGCTTCCATCTCACAAAATCCAAAATCGTGGGGTCTGCAGTTTTTTGAGGCACCAGCACTCTTTGGCAGAGAAGGCGAAAGACCTTGCAGAACTCCACATCCCAAGAGTCTATAGGATGGAGCCAGCGTTGCTTAGTGGCTCGGTGTTGGACTATGACTCTGGAGACCAGGATTCGAGTCCCAACTGAGCCATGTGGTGTCTTGGACAAGTCACATTCTCTCAGCCTCAAGGGAAGGCAATGGCATACCTCCTCTGAACAAATCTTGCCAAGAAAACCCCAATATGAAAGTGGCAATAAGTCAGAAACGACTTGAAAGCCTCACAACAACAACACAGATGTTAAGGTGGTATCAAACTGCATTATTTATACAGTGAAGATAGACCCCTCTCAAGTCTATAGAACAAAGGTAGAAGAAAGGAATGGGAACTCAGGCTGCATCTGCACTACAGAAATAATCCAGTTTGGCATCCCTTTAACTGCCAGGGATCAGTGCTATTAAATTATAGGACCTGTAGTTTTGTGAGCAGTTTAGCCTTCTCTGTCAAGAGAGCTCTGGGGCCACAACAAACTACAAATCCCAGGACTCCATAGCAGAGAGCCATGGCAGTTAAAGCGGTGTCAAACTGCATTAATTCTGCAGTGCGGATGAGCCCTAACACGCCTCTAGGTGTTGCCTCTTGCCTCAGGTGAACCTTATGAGGAAGAAGGTCTTCCAATTTTGTTCCAATTCTGTTGTGAACACCCAGCTTCACCTGCTTTGCAAAGGCCTTGGCTTTTGCTATGGGTTTCCTCCTGGTTTTAGACACCAATATGCACAGAAACAGGGCTCTCCAGGCAAGATGGACTGCAAAACCCAGCTTCCCCAAGAAGCATTGCCCTTGGCCAGAGGGGGCTGAGGTTGATGGGCTTTGGAGTCCAACGCAGGTGGAAAGAGGCAATATAGGGCCTTGGGCAGAGCTTCACAAACTTTGGGGCTTCAGGTGCTTTGGTCCTCAAGGCCCAGAAACCCCAGACAGAGAGGACCTGAAGCCCCCAGATCCTGTAAAGTGTGAAGACTCTGGGTTTGGATGTCCCTTTGCCTATATATATATATATATAACATACATATAGGCAAAGGGACATCCAAACCCTTTGTGTGTGTGTATTGTTTGTCTGTAATAAATGAACATATATATAGATACACACACAGCCACACACATTCATTGTTCACATATATATCACACACACAGGGTTTGGATGTCTTTTTGCCTATATATATATATATATATCACATACATATAGGCAAAGGGACATCCAAACCCTCTGTGTGTGTGTGTGTTCATTATTTGCCGTAAAGAAAACATACACATACAAACACTGTACACATACACAAGCACACACATTCATTGTTTATACACACACACACACACACACATATATATATATATATAGTCACTCTCAAAATGGAGGATAGTGTGGAATTCCTCCCGGACAGAAGGTTGCCATGGAGGACGGGCCCTGGAAAAAGAGGACGTGCCTGGTGGAGCAACCTTCAGATTTTCTTGGCCAGATTTGTTCAGAAGGAGGGTTTTGTTTTGTTTTGTTTTGCCATGGCTTCCCCCCTGAGGCTGAGAGAGTGTGACTTTGCTTTCCCCGAGGTCTGGAGGTTTCCAAGCCAGAAAGGCAGCTGTTTCCTTGCAGGATCTGAACATCTCCCTCCTTCTAGGGTTCTTTCCAAAAGCAAAGGGACCTTGTTGAAAAAGTTGTGGCTGCTTCAGACCCACCCCATTGAAAAAGGAGAGGGATTAAAAGGAAAAACCAAAAGCCGGCCATAGGATCCAGCGAAAGGATTTATTTGCGTATTAATTGTGCAGCTCTTGAATAAAAATCTCCATGATACAACCAGAAACCACACACAAACAACACATACACAACCATTATTGTCACAAGATACTACTTTTGCTTGGCTTTCCAAAATTTGGTCACAGGTATTTTTTCCCTTGCTTTAATTCTGCGCTGTAAGCCGCCTTGGTTCCCGCACAAGGAAGAAAGGCGGACTATTGCAATTTATTTAAATTATTTGTATTTAAATTAATTATTCCTTTGACAGGGGACCGTAACACACTCTCCAACCGAGGCAGCTTCACCCAAAATTATCTTTGCTCCTTTATTTTGCCCAGAGAGGTTTAATCCAAGGAGGAAAGGTGTAGTAAAGGGAGAGTTTTTGCAAAGGTTCCTACTTTATTGGGAAAGGGTCGGGATTTCAAGGGAAATCGCTACTCAGGGACCAGTGAGGAAGGTTTCACATCGGTGAGGAACAGGTTGTGAAAGAAAGAAGAAAGAAAGAAAGAAAGAAAGAAAGCCCTGTCGATTTCGATGGGTTTTTTTCCTTGCCTCCAAGCCCGACTTTGCGACTTACGGCGGCCTTATCCTGGGGCTTTCTTGGCAAGCTTTGCTCAGCCTCAGTGAGGCTGAGAGAGTGTGACCTGACCAAGGCCACCCGGGGGGGGGCTTGAACCCTCCTCAAATATCCCCAAATATTTAAACAATTCACTTTAAACAATTGCTATCTTTCTACTTTTTTCCCCTTTATGGGAAGGGCTCTTTGCAGCATCTTAGGGGTGAGCTGCTGCAAGAGAGAGAAGTTGGGGGAGCCCTAGTTTTCCTAGACTTGAACTCAAGCCTAGGAAAGCTCAGGGTCCCTCTTTGATTTCTTAAATTGCTGCAAGATCCCTTCGCACAGAAAGAAGGAGAAAGAGACCAATTGCCCTGATGCTCCCAACTTCTCTCTTGGGAAAGGTGCTACAAATATCCCTTTGCATTATTCTGGCAGGCTTTAAATATAGATGGATAGATAGATAGATAGATAGATAGATAGACAGACAGACAGACAGATAGACAGGACAACTAAAAATCACACAGTATAAAACTGCACAAACGTACAAAAGCTAAAAACATGCCTAAAGCACTCTCTCTCACACACGTATATAAAAGCCTCCTTGACAGGATTGTTATAATAGATAGATAGATAGATAGATGTAGATATATATAATCGTGTCAAGGAGGCTTTTGTGTGAGTGCTTTAGGCATGTTTTAGCTTTTGTACGTTTATGCAATTTTATACTGTTTTTAGCCATATATATATATATATATATATAGTCAAGAAGGCTCTTATATACTTGTATGTGTGCTTTAGGCATGTTTTAGCTTTTCTACATTTATGCAATGTTATACTTTTAAAGCTATATATATATGTATGTATATGTGTGTGTGTGTGTGTGTGTGTGTGTATACACATATCGTGTCAAGCTGTAGGTATGTTTTTAGCTTTTGTACATTTGTGTAATTTTATACTGTTTTTAGCTAGTTTGATTTTAGTTGTCATATATATATATATATATATATATATATACTATATACTATATATATGTGTATATATATATATATATACACACACACACACAGACACAACCATATAAAAGCTTCCTTGACACGAATATATATATATATATATATTTATATGAGGAAAAAAAGACAAAACAAGAAAAAAGAAGCTTGTTTTTTGTATGATATAGGATGTATTTTAAACCTTTTTGTGTCAATAAATAGCACTCAACAAGATATATATATATATATTCATGGGAAGGAGGGTTTTATATACCTCTCTGTGTGTGTGCTTTAGGTATGTTTTAGCTTTGTACGTTTATGGAATTTTACACTGTTGTGTGTTGTGTGTGTTTTTTAACTAGATTGATTTTAGTTGTCTTTTTTTTTAAAAAAAATCATTAGACAGCTTTTCAATGGTTTTATTTGTGAGCCGCCTTGGGTCCCTTGTCGGGCTTTTCTTGGCAAGTTTCAGAGGAGGTTTGCCTTGGCCATCCTCTGAGGCTGAGAGAGTGTGACCTGCCCAAAGTCACCCAGTGGGGTTTTTATGATGGAGCGGGGGATTTGAACCCAGATCTCCAAAATCATAACCCAACACTTACGCTGGTTTTTTCCCCCGTAATAAATGTATTATTACTTATTATTATTATTACTATTATTATTGCCCAATATTCAAGCCATTACCCCAATTATATTAAGAGCTACTACAAAGGAAGGATTGGAGAACTGGATCGGAGGAAGGGTGGAAAAGGAGGTTCGTTAAAATGAAATTAAATGTTAATTCAGGAATCTGCTTTTTTTTTCTGCCTACTTTAAGCCTCGATCCTTCCAAGCCTTTTCCTGGGAGCAAGCCCCATGGAAGTCAATGGCTCTTACTCCCGAGAAAAGTCTGAAAAACCCTGGAAATGAAGGCTTTTCCTCTCTTAGTCCTCCCTTAAACAAAAGCCGCATAAATACAATAGATTAATAAAATGAATGAATGAATGAATTAAAATTTGCCCTCTTCCCTGAATCCAGATCTCTTTCCCTGAAGAGCGGGGTACAAATGCAACAAATAAATAAATACAATAAATATTTATTTAAATATGTGTCCTCTCTTGAATCCAGACCCTTCTTGGCTGCGCAGGAATCCGATAAATCTGCGCAACCGCTTCGTTTCCTCTTTCAATTGCCAAGGAAGCATCCTTTGGAAACCTGGGACTTGGGACTTTGGGGGAGCACTAGAGCTCTCTCTCTCCCTGCCTCGCCAAACTACACATCCCAGGACTAAAAGCGCTAGAACTGTATAGTGCGAAAGAGACCTTTACAAAGGTGCATCTACACTGTACTTTGACGCCACTTTTGGCTCCATCCTACAGAATGCTGGGATTTGTAGTTTGCAGAAGCACCAGCACTCCCTGGCAGAGAAGGCCAAATGCATTGGGAAACTAGAAATCCCAGGAGTCCATAGGATGGAGCTCCAGGACTTAAAGTGGCCTGAAGCCGCATTATTTCTACAGTGTAGATGCACCCAGAGTCATCTCTCCTAAAGCAGGAGGCAAACCAAAGGCAGGCAATGGGAAAAAAATGCCTCTCTTCCCATCCGTTGGTGAGAAGAAATCTAAGGTTAGGCTGCATCTGCATAGCAGAAATAATCCAGTTTGATACCACTTTAACCCCCATGGCCCAGTATAATAGAATTCTGGGACGTGTAGTTTGTCCAATATAACAGAATTCTTGTCTTCTTTAAATGTTCTGCTTTGTTCTTTTTTTAAATTTCTCATCTCCGACTAACCAGTGTGTTTTAGTATCATGGCCAGAATCATCCAAATAACTTGTTGTTGTTGTTGTTGTGTGCCTTCAAGTTGTTTCTGACTTATGGTGACCTATCATGGGGTTTTCTTGGCAAGTTTCTTCGATGGAGGTTTGCCCTTGCCATCCTGTGAGGCTGAGAGAGCGTGACTTGCCCAAGGTTACCCAGTGGGCTTCCATGGCTGAGCCAGGATCCGAACCCTGACACTATATGCTGCACCAAAAAAAAATTAAAATATCAGTATTATTAAACCATACCACATTATCTACACACACTACAGCTCCATAGTTAAAAGGCCTAAATAGTCTTCTCCTGCCAGCAGAAAGACAAGAGGAAAAGATCCAAGTGGACCTTCTGTGGAAGAGACAGAGAAGGCTCTTTAATAATAAATAATATTTTATTTATACCTCACTTTTTGCTGGAGCAGTCAAAGCGGCCCATGAGTCCTCACCAACCTCATGAGTCCCATAAGTCGGAAATGACAACAACAAACAACAAATGTACAGTATATCCACTGAATCGGATGAACTTGGTTAACACTTTGTTTAAAATTTAAAAACGACAAGATACATAACATCAGGCTCTGCAGATCTGATAAAGGAACAAGGTCTTTCGCATAGTTTGGACCCAAGCTCTGTAGGGTTGGATTAGATGGCCCTTTCCATCTGTAAGGAGTTTATCATACGATGGAATTTGGGGGTATAATGCAATGGCAATCCGAACGCAATCATGGGGGTTTCACGTTATTACGTATTAAAGTATCTCACGCAATATCGGGCAAAAGGGAAGTCATCCTGAATGCAAGAATGGGGTTTCACGTAATTGCGTATTAGAGTATCTCACATATTTTCAGGCAATGGGGGAGTCATTTTCGAGAAATGGGAAGTCATTCTGAACGCATTCCGAACTCAATCAGATTTCATGTAAATTCGCTAAACTAGTGAATTCACGTAATTGCAAATTGGCTCCATTCGCAATTAAGAGAAATTCCTCCCATGTGATAAATTCCCAAGTTTCTCCCTGACTCTTCCCATATTCTCATATCTCAAAAACTCTGCTGTTCCCCTCTTCCACTGTTCTCCTCTGGCTTTAGTTATAACTTCCTTTACCCCAAGGGGTGGCACATCAAACATATATAACCGAAAACGGACAATCAAACGCAACACTATCAATTGCTAAAATACTAAAATAATATGCTAAAAACAAACTCCTTATCAGTCACTACCCACCTTGGGCACACTCAGCAACTCAGTTCGGTGACTCAAAGAGGAAGGTCTTCAACCCTTTAGGAAAGTGGGTAGGATCCTGCTCCAGACAGAGGTGCAAAGGAAGACTGTACCGCAAATGTGGAGCCAGATCCTGAAAGTCTCACAGCCTTGTGCCCAGCTGCCATTGAGGGAGGTTAAAGTGCAGGGCCTTAAGTACCAGGACCAAAAGCCTGCAATGAGCCCTCACCTGAACTGGGGGAGGCTGGCTTTAACTCTGTTTCTGTCTAGTTAGTAGCTCCTATGGGTTCTAGAACAGATCAAGCCTGGAATCTCCCTGGAAGACAAGACGATAGTTGAGGTTGTCATACTTCGGTCACATCATAAGAATACATGACTCACTGGAAAAGACAATAATGCTAGGAAAGATGGAGGGATGTTGAAAGAGAGGAAGACCGCATGCCAGACGGATAGCCTCTACAGTCGTCCCCCGGGTTACGAAGGTAATCCGTTCCGGGATTACCTTCGTAACCCGGAAGCTTTCGTTTCCCGGGGGACCGCTTTCGCCAACGGACCGCGCAGCCGATTTAAAGGGGCCGCACGGTTTTGTTTTGTTTTTTGTATCCCGGGGGATCTTTCGGATCCCGGGGGATACGTTAGCGGTCCCGCCGGTTTCGGATCCCAGGGTTTTCGTAACCCGGGGGATTCGTAAGACGGGGGACCACTGTATTAAGGAGGTCATGGGTTTGAATTGACAGGACCCAAGCAGAGCAGTGGAAGATAGGAAGAGGACCTAAGCAGAGCAATGGAAGAGAGACAATCTCGGAGATGTCTCATCTATAGGGTCGTCATGAGTTGGGATCAACTTGAGGGTGGTTAACACCAACAAAGTAGCTCCTTCCACAACAATTTTCCTGGGGCTTTGTAGTAATCGGCAGGACAGTTGTTCCAACCCCTAATCCCAACAGCAATAGCGATAGCAGGTACATTTCTATACTGCTTATCCGTGCACTTAAGCACTCTCTAAGCAGTTTACAACCTGTAAGCCAATTGCTCCCAACAATCTGGGTACAAATTTTAGTGACCTATGAAAGGATGCAAGGCTGAGTCAACCCTGGAGCCCTTCCTAGGATCACACTCACAACTTTATGGCTGTGAATGGCTGCAATTCATGCACTATTTGGCCATGGGAGGGGGCAAGAAAGCTCCATCTATGCTGTCGCCCAGCTCCCTAACAGTACTTCCAGCATAAGTGATCCTAAAAATCATATTCAGGATTCCTTAAACCACCATAATTTAAATTAAGTTGTCCAGAGTATGTATTCTTGCTTAAGAATTAAGAACAGATGTTTGCTGGATCAGGCAAATTTTCACCCACTTACACTTTTGGAGGGGGTCTGAGAGAAGACCATAGAAAAGAGCCCTGGTAGATGAGGTTTTTCTAGTCTAAAATTCTGTTAATGTGTTAGTCAAGCAGATGCCTATGGGAGCCCCATGAGTAAAACATGATCATAGTAGCCGGATTCCATTTTGGAAAGCCATCCAAACAAGAGGTGCTCATTCTTCTTAGATCTCTCACTTCCTATCATTTTTGAACAAATTACATCTGTGTAGAAAATCCCAAAAGTATGTTCACACAGGAGGAGAGTAGAGAAGCATGAATATTACAAAATGAGCCATGAACAAGTGAGCACTCCACTAGGCAGGAGTAAAGGTACCACAGTGTTGTTGTTGTGTTTTTTTGTTTTTTTTTTTTTTTGTTTTTTTTTTTTTGTTCTCTCTTATGTTAGCCTTTCCCAAAATATATAGCATACCATGTCTTTGTCCCTCTTTCTGTCTATTATGATGATGAGGAGATCCAACATATAACATCTCTGGAGGCCTTTAAGAAGGCAATGAAAACAGATCTCTTCCAGCAGACCTTCCCAAACTGACCTCCTTGGAATTTGACTCTCCATTTGTCAAGCTGTTCCCACGGGATTGCGATTGTGATTGATTTTATTGGGGATTTTACTGGGAATTGTTGTTTTAGTGTTATTATTAGGGTGGGAGGGAGATAGGGGAATTTGGATTTGTCATGTCTTGTTATGTTTTTATTTATTGTCATTTGTGCTTGATATTTATTGTTCTCTGGTTTATTGTTACCCGCCTTGATCCAATACAGGGAGAGGTGGGATACAAATTATTATTATTATTATTATTATTATTATTGTGAGACTGAAATAATCTGCAGTTATTGTTGTCAGATGAAATACAGGACAAGGCTCCTGTACCTTCAATAGTTATGTATATAGTGGGAATTTCAGCAACAGTTACTTGTCACCAGCTGAAATCCCTCCTTCTACACAACAATTAGCGGTGCAGGAGTCTTGTCCGGTATTTCATTTGGTAACTCTACCTATCCTAAAATAAGGAGCAACAAGTCAGCAATCCTATCTAGGAAGTGCACTTGCCTGGGAAAAGCCCTGTTGAAATGAATGGGGAGCAGTCATGTACAGGATTGTACTAAAGGATAATTGGAAGTCAAGAATGAATCCATAATACTCTAGACTGAAAACACAAAGTTATAAAAAATAGTTTGGAGATTGACCTAGAGACATAACTACAGAAAATATGGTTATAACGAATAAATGCAGAGAGTGTGGGACACAATGCTTCCCGAAATTAAGCACTTTGAACTCCCTTGGAAGCTAGTGCCTTTTAAGTCAATGGGACTTGACTGAGGATTTCCCTGAAACATACATTATTTTCCAGTGACAATTTCTAGTGAGGTAGTGGGCTTCAGTAAAAACAATGTAAAGTCTTACAGCATTGGGGAAAAAAGCAAATTTACAATAGCATAAGATATAATACACATAATATATGAAGCGTTTCAAATCTGTACAGGATGACACTTCATGAAGCCGATGAAATAGGTTGTGATCCATGAAATCCTATGGCATCATACATTTGTTAGATGCTCCAAGACTCGTTGTTGCTTATAAACATCTTAAAATTAATCCTAAATGAATTCTTCATTCTATTTTCCAAGACTCATTGTTGCTTATAAACATCTTAAAATTAATCCTAAATGAATTCTTCATTCTATTTTCCTATAAGTACACTAAGTAGGGCTTGAGTTTGTTTTGTTTTGGATTTTGGAATTAGCTTTAACCTTTTAAACATGATGATTAGGACTCAGAAAAGTTACTTACAATAACCCAAAGTCCAAGAAATAGCTTCTCCATGCTGTGCATTATGTTTGATCACTTTCAACACCTGTAGCAAGATCTAAATAATTTCAAAACTATTTGCTTCAGCCTGAGAGCTTTATGAAAAGTTTTAACTCTACCATTGGCATGGGTGACCCATACTGAAAAGTGTTTAACAGCAGACGAATCCTTACCTGCATTGCGTAAAATTATAAAATGAGTTAAATTAGGCTGCAACCATATTAACACCCTGATGATGAAAAAAAATCTCTTTGAACTCAACATGGTTTGTTTCTGAGAAAACACACATAAGATTGTGCAATGAAAGAGGTTAGAAGAAACAGTCAAGCAAAATATATTAAGGTTGCAATCCTATAAACAGGTAAATGGAATAGATTCATTGAATTTCACAGTTTTACTTCTTACTTTTGCATGGACATGACTGGAATTGGACTCTTAAGAAAGTTTTCAGGAAGGGAGAAGTTTCATATCTTACCCTACAGCTGCACTTGGTACCTCAAAAGTACTTCCAACCTGCTGCAGGATGGGATGAAGAAGGGGGGCTAGAATGAGGACAAGAGAGTTTCCTTTTATAAACTTCAATAAGGAGTTTAACTTAAGATCCCTGCCACTGCCATTGCCCTATATAATATTTAAATATAACCAGATTTTCAAAAGCCTGTTTATACTATTAATTTGCATCTAACATTGAGCCTCAATATGGAAAATCCTGAACTATTTTTTATCTCTTCATCATCTAATTTAAAATTATGTAGATTATCTGTGGTCAACATTTTTGTTTTCTTGATGTTCAATTGTAAATCTGCTTTTGTGCTTTCTACCTTGACCTTCTTCAATAATCTTTCTATATCTCTGATATTGTCTGCTAGTATAATAATGTTATCTGCATATCTTAGATATTGATGTTCCTTCCTCCAGTTTTCGTGTCTCCCTCCTCTGAGTCCAATCCTGCTTTCCATATTATGTTCTCAGCATACAAGTTAAACAGTTAACAATAACAGATAGGGTGATAGAATACAGCCTTTCTTGCCTGACCCCCATTGACAACTGGAAACCACTCCGTTTGTCCGTATTCTCTTCTAACAGTAGCCTCTTGTCCTGAGTACAGATTACATATCAGGACCATCAGATGTTGTGCTATAACCATTTATTTAATAGCAATCCATAATTTCTCATGACCTTTACAATCAAATGCTCAAGAGTTCTGAGAATATCACTGACCGCCAAAAAGACCAATGAATGGATTCTTGGCTAAATCAGGCCTGAGTTCTCCCTGGAAGCAAAGATTATTCAACTGAGGATGTCTCATTTTGGACATATCATGAGAAGAAATGACTCACTAGAAAAGACTAATGTTTGATAAAGAAGAGAGCAATAGGAAAAGAGGAAGACCAAATATCAGCTGGATAGATTCAATCAAAGAAGCCAGGGCCATAAATCTGTAACAGCTGAGCAGAATGGTTGAGGATAGGGTGACTTTGAGATCTCTCCTTCATTGGGTCGCCATAAATTGATGTCAACTTGAAGGCAGTTAACAACAAAAGCTTGTAACCTACATAATATGTTATCTTGATCAGTGAATTAAAACACATGCTTGAATATTTTCCATCAAAATGTATTAAATTTCAATCTGCCTCCAACATCTATTTAACAAGATATTTGGAACCCCACTTCCAGTCTCACACTCAGTCTCGAAAGTTAGAAAACCTTTCATAGGTTGGACCTCTGTTGATGCATCCAGTTTTAACTTCCTTCATTCTGTCTTCTGCCAGGAGTTGCCTCTATAGCTGAGGCTAGAACCAGAAGCCACCAGACATCTTGCAAGTATCCCATACGTCACACATTGCTTTTCTTTGAGACAGTACAGCTGTTCTCCAAGCCAGTGCCTTCTAGATATATTTGGCCACAGCTCCCATTATCCCCAGTTAGCAACAGCCACCTGGCTGGGAATGTTGGGAGTTACGGTCAAACACATCTAGAGACCACAGGTTTGGGGAAGGCTGGATATGATGGTGAATACTAGCTTATACATTTCAATAAGCTGTGGATCAGTGTCTGAAATGGGCTTCTGCAGCTGAGTTATCTGTCTTCTGAAACCATCCCTCTACTGAAGGCATCTACTAAACTGATAGATTTTGTAATGCATCCAGGAGCAAATGTAATTAAGGTTCAGTTTGTCAACATAACTCAGAAGTGATGCAGAAACTCTGAAACAGCCAACACAACCTGGACCATACTTTCAGAATAAAAAGTGAAGGACTAATGCTTAATTTCTAGAAAGAAGCTTTGCAGTGCATGCCTCACTTTTTATGAGAAGGATCCAATGCTCAGTGGTTTTAGCATCTAATTGGGCCCCAGGGGATCCCACGTCCCTGATGTCTATTAATAGGATCATGTAATCCTCAGCCCTGGGGTGATGGGAAAGATATCTACTGGGAAGCCTAGAAAATCACTGCCAAAAAGGTCTAGGTAGGGCACATAGACTGACCTGGCACATAATCTGGAACTAAATCTTGCTTAGTATGGGACAAGACTTACTTGATGAGTGATGAGATAGGCCACTTAGTACATGTTGTGGTGGTGGTGGTGGTGTGCTTTTAAGTTAACTCCAATTTATGGCAATCCTATCCTAAGTTATTCTTGGAAATATTTATTTGAAAGAAGTTTGCCATTGCCTTTCTCTGAGGCTAAGGGGGCCCAAGGTCACCTCAGTGGCTGAACAGAGATTTTAGAGTCCCAGTCCAGCAGTCAAACCTCTACACCACAATGGCTCCCGTACACTCTCAGAGGCCCAGTTCATCACCATTTAAAGGAAACGTCTTGCCAAAGACTTGTTAAGATGGTCAACTAAATGAATGTGGCCAAAGAAGAGCAAGATGAGGCTGCACAGGAAAAGGTACCTCTGTTTAGACAGAGGCCGAAGAGGCAGGGCCTTGGAGTTTGCTAGCTCCAGCAAGGCTGGTTCGAGGCATTCCCTTCACCTAGCCAGGCCATGACTGTGCTTTCTGGGCATTTAGACAACCAGAAATCAAATACTGATCTCTCATCTTTGTAGTCGATTTGCCAGTGGCCTCTGTCTATCTGCATGTATCTGTCTTGCGTGTAATGATGGCAGATCAAAGGCTACCCCATGTCCCCAGGAACAGTCCTGCCGCTTTTGTCTGCTGTTGCTAGGAGCCCAGAAAACTAAAGGAAAGTGTCGGGAGCATGTTAATCAGACTCGTTACAGTACAACAATAACGTCTCTCTCTGGCAACAGAACTCCTGGAGTGGAGAGGTGGGCACTTGGGCAGGTTAGCAGACAGTCTCCTCTCCAGCTCAGTGGCACCAGGAGGCAAGCAGCCCCCACTTCTCCCCATAGGTGCCAACACCATGCCAACTGAGTTTGGATTAATTAACCTGGAGCAACAATGGACCAATGATGTCCTGGATTTATATGCTCTCACTTGTTAATCGCAGGGTACTGAATTTCCCATTCAAGAAGGAGGGAGCCATTTTTTAAAATGGGAATTTATCACTCTGATAGGGAGTGTGTGTGACTGTGATTAAAGTGTGCTGAGAAACAAACAGACCCACGTTTGTTACTTGAATGTGTGCCATCATGTGCTACTAAGGGCTGGCATCCTATTGCAGGACTATGCAAATGTAACACGGGTTTCACAAGTGGTTGTGTAAAGAACTGTAAAGTATCTGATGTGGCCAGTCTTTTTGGAAGCATGCATACAGCCCTATCTTTCTTGACTGGGTGAATGGGAAGATAATTGCACAAGAGATTAATTCAAGGCTATGGCACCCTTTGTGCAGTTAGTTGTGCAACTGTGAACTCTAGTATAACAACACTGGTGTATATTTATGTTACACTAAAAATGTTTAAGATCCTGGACAATTTTTGGGAGGCGGGCTTAAAGGGAGGAAGAATGGCATGTTTCCCCCCCCCCCCCCATCTTTTTTTCTCCTGTTGTTAGCAATCTACTTCTTTATCCAAGATCTCCACTTTCCTTTGGTTCTCCCGCCTATATCTATAGAGGACAGTGGAAATGGACAATTCACAGGATTTGGAGTACTGGGTTCCTATAGATAAATAAGGTTCATTAATGAAAGTTTTAAAAAAGATAAAGTTAACCCAAGAACTAAATTCCAGTGCTCATTTTATTTTGACCTCCTTGGCTAAAAAAGGGCAATTCCCTTCTGCGTCTCAAAATATTTACGGCTGAAGTAGAAGCAGTTGTTTCTGGCCATAGCAGTGACAAATGTGACACAAGGAAAGGAATGGACAACTACAGAGTGGAAGACCAATCTCTATTTCTGAAGAGAGCCAATGTGGAGTATTGCTTTGGATGTTGAACTAAGACTCCAGGAGACTAGGGATCTCTGTTCGGCCACACAAACCCACTGGGGGACCTCCTTATGCAACAAACCTAAAGGTGCATACCCTTGTAACCCTAGATTATATTTATTTATTTAAATTAAAATAAATGTATTAAAATAAATAAAAGGTGTGTTGCTAGTTTTTGTCTACCTTCGCTCACCACTGCTGTGTGGCCCTTGAGAAACTGTCACCACTAGCATGGTGATTCAACATGATTATAGCCTGAGTGTTCGAAGCACTTGTGTGGTGCTGCCTATAAGACTCCAGAATAAAACACAGGTGACCTAAAAAAGCATATCCTTGCCTCCTAGTCAAGCAGGCAAAAGAGAGGGTAACTCTGCCAAGATTTTGGAGCTCCTAGGGTTTACAGACTTCTGTCACCCCAAGGAAAAACCACAAGCTCATAAAGAAGCCTTTTCCATAAAATATCTTGCAATTCACTAACAGCCAACAAATTAGCTTCATTTTTTAAGGAAGCCATTTTGAGTTTAAAGATGCCTTTCCACCCCACATAGTCCAGGTGCTTGCTATAAAATGCTGATTTACACTTTTCTAAGATGCACTCCTTCTGCGGTTTAACATAGTAATAATTAAGCATGAACCGAAATGGTGGGGAGCTTATTTGGGGAGTTCCAAGATGGCCTTAGCTGGAATAAAGATTTTGAACAGACAAGATGCCATCCACTCCATTAATAGGTTAACCCTATAGTGAGGAACTTTATCCATGAAAACAAAAGTATTCTTCCACCACCTTTGGGCCAAGATAATGGAATGAAAATTGCATTTATCGGAGCATCAGTGCCTTGTGGTTTGAGTGGTGGGAGAATGCAGTGTTGGTCCAACGGAAGCCATGTGGTCGTGTGCCTTCAAATGACTTATGGTGACTCTAGGCTAGGGTGAACCTATCATGGACTTTTGTTGGCAAGATTTGTTCAGAGAGGATTTACCTTTGACTTCCCCTGAGGCTGAGAAGAGTGTCACTTGCCCGCTGGGTTTCCATGGCCAAACGGGGCTTTTAAGTCATGATCTCCAGAGTCATAGTGCAGTGCTCAAATCACTATACCACATTTGCTCTCAACCAGAAGCCTTAGCCTTATGAAATACACTGGGATGATCATCATCAGCCTTCCATAGCTTGGCAGCTGTCAGATATGTTAGATTGCAACTCCCATTACACACAACCAATGACGTATTGGTTGTGGATAATAAAAATTGTAGTCAACACAAGAAGGCTGCCTGTACATAATTGAATTGGAAATACATGTTACTTTCTGTTTCCAGTTTAGGACACAGACCAGAAAATCCCAGATTTTGTTTCTGTTATTTTTAATTTTATTTTGGAGATCCATACACATTTCGTCAGCTCCTAGTTTGATGAGTGACTTTTATACTACCTTCCCAGGTTGATTGGTTTTAATCTAATATAAAATCAGAAAGAACAGGACCAAATCTAATATAAAATCAGAAAGAACAGGACCAAATCGAATATAAAATCAGAAAGAACAGGACCAAAATCTGGGACTTTTCAATCAGTATGGACACATCTTTAGTTGGACTCATTTCTAGTGTGGCAGCAGGTAGGATCTGTTACGCTGCTTGTCTTGTTTTGCTGAGAAGACAAAGTAAAACACTCCAGAGCTGTGTGGCTACATGCAGACAGTTTGAACATTCTGTAGTTGAGGCTGTGCATGTATATTATATTTTAATATTTCGAGCCAATGTCTCTTTTGTACAGTTTCAAGTTATCCAGGCCAATGGCCGGTGCAATGATCAATATAACTGCAGGACCACAGTGCGAAATAACTTGCTTGTTAGCCTTTTATTTGCCTTTGAGAACATGCATTTTGTGTTTTAGCTAACCTCTGGTGAAATGTTAATATATACTTTGGTTTCCATTTGAGGTATTCATTGCTACATCTATGCACAGGAAATAGATTGTGGGCATAATGGCTGGCTGGCTACTCAGCACGTATTCGGATGGGAGTGCTCCAAATGCCTGTATGCAGCAAAAGGGTACTCTGAAAAACAAAAACACCTCAGACAACAGGTTGCAAGCTCAGGCTCCAATTTATTCAGCAGGCGTGGAACAAGATTTGCCAATTGCTAAGCACTGCGTTTCTTGGCCAAAGGCAGAAATATTTCAAAATTATATTCCATTTAAATCTCAAGGTGGTTGGTTAAAACAGTTGACAAGAAATCCTGTTACCACTGCAGTAAGAGCTAATCTCGCCAAGATGAAAGCAGGTAGAAATAAATAAATCAATGAACTATAGCTTTGTAACTGTTTTCAAAAGATACAATCCATGGAGGAATCCTGTTATCCTAAGAAGCTTAAGTATTTCAATTTCAAATAAATATTTCATTGGAATGATCATTTGGAAAATCATATTTAATGCTTATACATAGAAGATAATATATGTACCCTTGCAGGATTTTCACACCATCTTAAAATTAAAGCCAAGGACAAAGCAGTAAAGTAAAGCAGCAGAAATCCAAGCACAAAGTTAGGAATGTATATGTATGTACACACACCCTTGCTGTGCATCTGAATCTGACTATATGTTGTAATGCACATTCAGAAGTGAGGAACCTGATTCTGCCCATTTTCAGACCGTGGTAACCTTGGATTTTTCAACAACAGCCAATTTTCCATCAAGCATTATGAGCAGTCACCATGCTGGCAGGGGGACTGTGGGAACTGCATTCCAAAAAAGTAACTTAGAGAAGCTTATTTTGCCTCCAACTAGTACTTTTGCATTTGTACACATGCAAAAGGAATCATCCTTTTTTCCCCCTGCCTATCATCTCACTCAAAAGCAGAGTCAAATTTCCAGATAAGCATAAAATAAATCAAGTTTAGGCTGCAACCTGATGCTAATAGTGTACCTGGAAGAAAGCCCTTGTGCAGTCAGTGCTGCTTACATCTGAGTAAATGTTAAATGAATTGTGCTGAAATCATGAGTCAAATATTTTCATGATTGTTGGAAGTTATGGAGGGGGGGATCAATTATAGAAGCTTATCAGAGCTGGTCCTACCATCAGGCAACAGAGGTGAAAACCAGGCAACAGATTTTGGAGGTCATGAAGTGTCAAACATTATTTTTGTACACTGCCAGGGACAGGAAGAGGTGTTTGTGAAACCATGTGTGAAAATAACACGGCTGGCTTTGAGTAATATACACTGTGATTTAGGTAACTCAGTTGCGGGAGGATGACATTTCATGTTCTGCCTCAGAAAACATTCCCAGAGCTCAGATAGACTACCTATCACAAAAAATAGGAAATGCACTAATCTGTCCAAGACAATGATAGTTTAGTTAAGAAAAGAGAATCAAGATACGAAATGCAAGAATATATCTTTCACAAGATGGAAATCTTGCCCAAGTGAGGCACACACTCTGGCATATACACATACAATGCAAGCATCAAAAATGTCTAAAGGACCTCTTGGTAAGAATATTACAGCCAACAATAACCTTTTCCTTATATCTTTCAGAAGCAAAAAAACAGGCAGGAAGGCTATTTGGTCAATAAAAGAATGCGAAATGATGATTTTGAGGAAGAGCTTGGGAAACTGAGTAAAAATATAATATTGGTGAATGATACTAAAAATTACAATTTGACAAGTCATTCATACATTCTTAAAGGAATCAAATGTGATCTTAATAGAATGTAACAAATGTACACAGTGGTTGACATTCCTTTTGCGAAGAATGCAGAATGCAGAACACTAGTTGTTCCATAGTGCTTCTCATATGCCTCTGGGCTTCCAGTTGTGCAACTGCAATGTGAAGGTGCCCCTATGGCTACTCAGCTATGTTACTATGGCTACAATGTGAGTAGCTCCCATGGCTACTCAGTGCTCAGTGGGTGGGTGGGGGAACTCCCCAAAATCATCTAACTGCAGTTTTGCAGGAGAGAAAGAGGAACAGCAGTTTCTCCCCCAGACCTCCAGCAAACGGTGGTAGTTCCTCTTCCCCAGCAGTAATACTGCAGCCTGGTGATGCTCAGGAACTCCCCCTTCACCAGCTACGCTAACTGATGGGATATACACTGGTTGGACAGGGGTGACCTTGTGCAAGGAGGTACTGGATACCTCCTTCCACAATACGTGGAATACCTTCTTCCACAATTACATTTGCTGCCCTATCAGAAAATGATGCCAACAGATGTCACCAGCAAGTTTCTTGCCAATATCACTAACATTAGCTTTAGTGCTAGAGAGCTGAAGGAACAGGCAATGCACTGCCAACTGAAAACAATCCTACAAATTAACTGGCCTATCAAGCAGAGGGGGGAAACCCCACAATTTTTACTGAGTAAGAATCAGCAGAACTTGGAAATGTCAATTTTTGGACTGGATTGCACCTCCTTGAATCCTCCCGGCTCTGTGTATCTACCTGTCTATGGTATGTATGTGACAGAGTGAAATACCTAAACATCACAGCCAGAATTCTGTATCAGCTTCTTGGTTATGTATTAACTAAGTAAACTCTCTCCGCCCAACTCTCCCAAACCTGATGCGAAAATTATTCAACCACGCTCTAATCATGGGCAGAATGGATCTCCTTCTCCCCATGTGGCTGAAGCCTGGCAAAGTGGAGGGGAAGAGTTACAGTTGTCGCCATAATGTCACAATCTTGACCAAGTAGTAATTATGAATATGAAACAGTCGTCCAGATTTTCTCATTTGTAACTCCTATGATTCCCACATCTTTAACTCTCTTTTTTACATCTTTCATACCTCACTCCTCTTCCATAAACTTTCTACTCTCCCATCCTTTACCTCTTTTCATACTCATCTCATCCTCCTCTTGATTCCTCTCTAACCTCTCCCCTTCCATCCTACTCCCTCTCCACTTTTCTCTACCTACTCAATATTCATCTCCAAAAAGTCACTTTTTCAAGCTCCGAGAATCATCTTAAAAAGGAAGTATTCTCTCAACTTCTTTGTGGCATTCACTGAGAGTATCGAAAGGCATATGTTTCAGAGCAATATTATGGACATTATATGCTTGAACTTCAAAAAGATTTTGACAGAACAGCTCACCAAATAAACTCAACCATGATGAGATAAGAGGATGCACACTTAGGCAACATATAATACAATAAAATCCTAATTTCATATACACATACACAAACACTGATAAACACCAGCCAAGAGAATGTTTGTTTGTTTTTGGTTGCTTGCTACCTCTCCCCATTTGCTTCTTCCTATTTTATTTCATTTGGTCTTTCAGCCAGAAGTGAGGAATTTGTTGGATTGTAGCTCCCATCGGTTCTCATCAGTGTCAATGCTAGATAGCAGCTCAGTGACATCTGGAGGTCTACACGTTGTCTGTGTTTCAAACAATAAAGAGGCATGTCTATATTGGACAGCTTAACTCAAGGCCTGCCAGAGCACATTATACCTGTATCACCCAACTGTGTGGCATTCATAACTCAAATGGAGCTGAAAGCCCACACCGCACATTTCCTGTACTACTGTTCTTGGCAGGAAATCCTTGTAAGTTGCCTTTCCAGCATCTGGGTTTGTGTTTCTTTTTAAAAAATTGCTGCCAGATGCAGAATATGTGGTTTCTTATACACCTAACTTGAGCCAAAACTTTTTTTTTTTTTTTTAAGGAAAAGTATTTCTTTTGAACAACTGCTCCCGCTTTGAGGCCAATTCACTAGTCAGACTGACAAGCCTGAAGCTACAAAGGTTTAAGATTGGGCAAAAGAGGCCAGGCTGTAGTTTTCTACGTATGTTTGCAGCTTGCTTGAGATAAATGTTACAGTAGATGGTAGCCATTCTCTCCACAATTCTTGGGAAATACTTTAGAAAAAGATCAATTTGGAAGTAACACATTATTCCCAAGTGGGTTTCTCTTCTTCCCAAACCTGTATTTTTTACTAACTCCCCAAATCCTACTTGACTTTGCTCTTTAGGAATATATAACAAGACTGTAAGCTAATAAATATTGTCTTGTATGCACATAGTTGCATGCATGTGCAAACAGAGATTTCCTGGCTGCTGAAACAATCCAAGCCTCAGTGTTTTAAGGGAAGCAAATAAATCAGTAGTACCTGAACCACTGTTAGTACTGAAGATGATAGAGACAGTACAACATAGGGGCTTTCTTGATTGGCAGGAAAGTGTGACATGAAGTTGCCTTTTCCTTAATGCTTAGCAGCTGCACCACAGCCTTTAGATGGAGCTGCGCTGTTCCGCAGTTTTTAAAAAAGAAGCTGGGAAAACCAGCACCTTTTTAAAGGTGCTTCTTCTCCCCTAAAATGCAAAAAAAGCATTTTCATGGCACACTTTCCCTTTTTCTCATCTGAAGGCTAGAGTTTCATGCAGCCATGAACACACTTCTTTTTGCCAATCTAGAAAGCCCCATAGACTTCTCAGGCCCCATTCACACTACATAAATAATCTGGGATGAATCTGGGTTGAATCCTTGTTGTTCACACACGTCCCAAATGTACCCGATGTATTCTGGGGGTGGGGGAGGGCTGGCAAAAAACCCAAAGCAAAACAGGAACAACAAACCCAATATGCATCAGTGTAGTGATCCACATCTCCTCAGGAAAAAAAAATGAGCGTGAATGTCCCCTTAGATTCTTATCTGAGAATGCCTGAGTCTGTCAAGCTCAAATGTTTTCAGCAGTAATATGTTCTTCTAGCACCAAACATGTTTCCATTTGAGTCTACATTGGATTGCCAATCTTTTTTCCTTCTCCTATATGGAAATATTTATATATTTATCACTTCTCTGTGTTCATTTTTCAAATATGCTTGTTGGTTATTTCTGAATGAAATCACAAGCTTGGGAATGTATGAATTTTCAACTGCAAACTTCAGTTGCATCTGCTTTTGATCCATAGAGCTGCACATTCTGCTGCCTGAGACATCCACCTCACTGCCTAATGACAGGGAAGGTCCTGCTAGAAATGGATTTGCAGAGAGTACAAATGGAATGACGAACGGGCCATATGTTCATCAACTCTCACCTTACTCATGACTTTTACAGCACCATTTTGAAACATCTGAACTTTCCAAAAGCTTTTCAGGGGCAAACGCTCTTGAGCACATTACTTTATTACATCTATGGTTCATTTCTCTATAGCCATACCTGCTGTATCAAAAAATATGGGAGGACAGCACTCCTTCAACAGTTCTAGGATGGCCAACATCACTTTTACAGTGCAACTCTATGCATGCCTACAAAGATGTAAGATTTAGTCAGCCCTACTCCCACGCGCATATAGCAGTGCAGCCTCACAGTCCATGCTAAATAGTGAGCGTTGTCATACCCAGCCTGGAGGATGACTCAGAGGATGAGCCAGAGCCTCTGGGACTTGAGCCTGCAATTGGGAGCCCTAGCTCTGCTGTAGCAGTGGCCTCACCAGAAGTTCAGCAGCCAAGTCTGCCTGAGGCTGAATCTGTGGACATAGAGGAGAATCTGGGAAGTGTGCCTACCTTCAGGGAGCGTCGAGCCGAAAAGGAGGCCCTTCAAAAGTCACAGAGGCTTTATCAGAGACAAGTTCATAACTGGACACACCTGAATGCCTGCTGCCTGCCTATTTAGGCAGCTGGAGCAGGTGTGTCTGGTTGCCAGTGAGTATCTGACCTTCTTGGAGGAAAGACTTTGTCTTTTTGAACCAAACCCTTGCTTCTTAGACAGCTGACCTATCTTGATTATCTTGAATTCTTGGCCTGCCTTATCGACCTGTCTATCCAATACCTTGAATCCTGGACCATTTGACAACTCTTTTGGTAATCCTTCTTTTGATACTGCTTTAAAAGATGGTGTTTCATTGTGTACCGCTGAAAACCACTTTGTGAAGGAATGCTTACTTTTATTGAAGTAGTAAGCCTTAAGGAAAGTGGCACATCTGTTCCTTGTTCTTGCTATTGTTGGCTATCAAGTTGACTTTGACTTATGGCAACCCTTCCACAGTTTTTTCTTAATGAGATTTATTCAGAGAAGGTTTGCCATTGCTTTCCTCTATTGGAATATTGGCATCAATGCCTGTGCATAGTTCTATGTTTTCCTTGAGAAGGCGTGCTGTACACAGAAACACTGATGTATATCTCTATGGTCATTTGGTCAGTGTTGCTTGTGAAGAGGTCACATCCCATACACCTCCCTTTCTGGGGGGCAATAAAGTTTATTGCCCTGTGTTCAGTCTCTTTTTCCTCTCTGCTGTCACCAAGCATGGATACAGAAACCACTGCTACTAAAGATGTTTTCCTTGTTACTTACACACATGAGAGTCAGCTCTAGGGACTCTTCTACCAAGTATATTTTTGTAGAACCTAGATGTAGCAATAAAGAACGTTTCTTTTTACCTACCAAGGTATCCTGTTTGTTTACCAGAAGCTCAGATCTGGTTGTTTTTACCAAATAACTGTGGAGTACATGCTTATTGTTGTGTTGTTGTTGCTAAACTGATTTAACCATAAATAACCAACCCATAATAATTTTCTAACATCCTCAAAGGCATGGATAGTGTGTGACTTGTTCTAGATCACCCAGTGAGTTTCCATAGCTGAGAAAGGAATTTGAATCCTGATCTTTCAGAGTCCTAGGACATGTTTACACAGGCCACATGAACCAGAGTGCTTCACACTCACAGTGCCTTCTCCTTCGCATGCAGGGCCAAAGCCCCAGTTTGAGTGTGGACTGTCTTCACTACCCAAAGCAGGTTGTGCAGCAAATCTGGCCCATCTCTCCTTTATACAAAATTAAAAAGACTTACCTTTTGCTCCAGATTTTCAGGGGAAATTCATAGGACTCCATAGCAATGCCAGGTGCTGCTACTGCTGGCACAAGTCACTCCCTTTGGGGTCACAGAGAGATTCCCAGACATGTGATCAATCTCAGAGGAAGTGACTTATGCCAGTGCCAGCAGCACCAGGTGGCACAGTAAGACATGTATAAATACCAGTAGCTACCTTGTATCACTCCAGAGTGTGGAGCTAATGGGAGCAGCTCTGCGACCAGAATACTCCAGAAGCAGCCCAGAGTATTCTGGCTGGTGTAGACTCATCCCAAGTCCTAGGAGTTTATGAAATGGGAGGAATTTCTCTTTATTTCGAATGGAGCCAATCTGAATTCATGTGAATTCGCTAGTTTAGCGAATTTACGTGAATTCCAATTGTCTTCGGGATGCATTCAGATTGACTTCCCATTACCCAAAAATGACCGTCCATTGCCCAAAATTGTGTGAGATGCCTTAATACACAATAATGTGAAACTCCATGATTGCGTTCAGATTGCCATTAGATTCTACTTCCAATTTCCGTCATCTGATAAAATCCCTGCACTCAAAAAACTGCATCACACTGGCTCCTCACTTCTATCCCTTGCCTGATGCCTGTATCAATGTTCAATGCTGCAGGGGGGAAAAAAACTCTTATAGTATCTTCTTATGGTATACATATGTGCTTCTTCATGCATCATTGTCTTGTTGCACTCATTTCCTGTGGGGAAGCTATATGGCTTTGGTTTGGTATGGATATCAGAATCCAAGTTTCTATGAAATCATGAAATATATATGGACAAAGTAGGTAGGCTGGAATCTGTGGCCACTTTTGTTTTCTGATTCATCCGCCATCATTAAGCTTGAACTCAAGCTTTAGTGCTTTGCTTCAAGGGGGAGGAAGAAGAGAGCATCAAAAAATCTTTGTCTCCTATTATATATTAGCTCCCAGACAATTCTTTGACATCGTTCTGAAAAACCCTCTGAGGACACAGAAAACGAACTTTCAGTGCTATTTAAGAGCTTCCAATTCCTCTTCTTCGGCCTCCTCCTTCCTTACTGAACACAATGACTGCTTCGGGGTTTCTTTCAGGTTTACAGTCTTGCCTTCTGCAATGGCTCCAATTTGGAACCAGGCCGGCTCCTGTCATTAAAGGCCTTAGGTAACAACTGCCGGCATGATGAATGCTTTATAGTTCAGCAGTTTCATCTGCTCTGGAACATCCAAATGTCTCCATTCTCTGCCAACCGAAAAGACATTGCAAAGCTAATGGGCAGAATCCAAAGCAAACCTGCCAGGCAAACAGCAGTATGCTTGCCCAGTGCTGGGAAAGCTCATGGCCAAGAGGCCAGGTGGTTTGTGCCACTTTCCTTTAAAAGATTGTTGCTGTTGTCGTTGTCATTGGAAAACATTACGGGAAACAAAAGATGCCTATGCACATGCCATTCTGGATCGTTGCACTGTTGCCCTAAAACCGATGCCAATGTGCAATGAAAAAGCAACAACCAGCTTTGGAGAAGAATGCTGACAGCTGGCTCAAAGAGAAACATTTACAAGAGTGGAAATTACACACTGTCATCTGTCACTCTTCAAAGCATGCCGCAAGTATCCATGTGCCTCCACCTGAACAAGAGAAATGGGCTGCAATTGCTTTCTGACAATTTAAACACAGAAAGTGGAGTAGGGGACAAGATGTGGGAGAAGGCAGGGGGTATGAATGATAAAATGCAAGTTCTTGTGGATCCCTTCAGATTTCGAAAATGCACCTGCTGACACTCAAACTTGGAACTGGACAGCTTCTTTATTCTTATTGTGGCTCCTCTTTATTTTTTTTAAAGACAGGAACAAAAATGTATTCTGCCACACCAACCAATCCTTTTACATTTGATCAGGCTTCGTAATGATGCATATGGCACAATGTAACAATAGTGGTGTTATAGAATATATTGAGAGTATCACACTCCAAAAGGAGTGTAATAAAACATTTTGAATCTCGCACCGCAGTACTCAAGATGTCTTTTTGTGCATTGAGGCTCCCACCTCATAACAGGGCACACAAAAGGTATCCAGTTGAGGCACCATGAAAAGTGGTGACTTTTCTCTGTCTCAGGGCACCCATGACTTTCCATTTCTCGAATTCTGGGTTACCAGTGCATTCTGAGAGTGGCGTGTTGTTTTAATGTATATAAATTTTAAATGCCTTTATCTTTTTAATTGTGTTATATTTTTAAATAATTGATCAGTTTTAATTTTGCAACAGTTTAATTCTATTTTAATTGTCACTTTTGTAAAGTTTTTAATTGTATGTTTTTAGACTGTAAGCCACTTTGGGTCTCAATTTTGGGAGGAAAGTGGGATACAAATTAATATAATAAATAAATAAATTTAAATTAAATTATCCCAATGGCACACCTATGACAATGTTCCCTTCAACCATTGCTCAGTGCAGCCGTCCTAAGATGGAAAATTATAAGTTGGTTTATGATGTCCATTTCCAATAGGATGGTAGGTCTTTAGTGCATTAAACTCTGGACATCTTTTAAAAATTGTTATGGATACTGAGGTTCAAATAAAATTATTCTGAGGTAGTCCCATACTGTGCCTGTGAATTAAGCACTCCTTTACCTCACGAGGAAGACCATGAATGTTCACTGAGGTGCTTCTTCTTTGAAGAATAGTTGTAGAGAGTATGGGGGAAGAACAATAAGGATGTTGAATCTAGGCTCGCCTTCCTTAGCTCCTCATTCTTGTAGGTTCATCAAGATGATCTGACTTCTAGATAGGGTGCCGTTCAATTCAGTATTACAACTCGCCGAACCTTGTTCCATCCTCCATCTTGTTCCATCCTTCATTTTACAGCATTTGCTAATAAAGGCATTGCCCAACTGTGGGTTTTGTTTTTACTCATGAGCGTTAAAACTTTTGCTTTTTATTACTCCTATAAAAGTTTTCGTTCTTGTACTTTCTGATTTTAAAAAGCGGTGTTACCCAAATGGATTCCCACATGGCATGGCATCCCCCACAATACTGCTCTGAAAGAGCTATCCTGTTACTCAACTACTTTTGAGTATGCCCCATGACTTTTCTCTGAAGCAGTACAAATCCACACCATATTCAATATCCAGTATCATCACATTGATTACTGAACTGCTGGATTCCTATAGATCATACCTAATGGGTGGTATCTTCGCTTTACTGTACTAGGCCAGTGAATTTAAGAAAACATGTTAGCATGTTGTATTGAGCGTGGTACAGAAAGGTTTATTTGAATTCCAGCTGTTTAGAAACTCTGACTCATTTTCTATCCCTATGAATATGGATGGAAGTTGCAAGGAATTCTTAAATGTATTAAATTTTTAATAATAATATAATAAATAAAACATTTATACTCCCCGCTTTTTACTTTAGCAATCAAAGCGGCTTACAATATTTAAAACTATACAACAATATATATAAATACCCCCCTAACCCTTAAGGGTTATATTTCCCAGGAAGTGTGTTTAGGATTCCCACCTATAAGCTTTGATTCAGACAAAAACAGTTCATTGTCCAGTTATCATCATTTAGCCATCATGCTCCAACAAACAGTTTTATTGTATCTTCATTGCCAAATATTTAGATTAAGACTTGGGCCTAAATATGAATAGGTGTATGGTACAAGCTTGAGCGTACCTACCCAGAAACAAGTCTCCTTGCATTCAATGAGTCTTGCTCTCAAACAACCTGCTAGAAACACAATTCTGCTAGGAAATAAGGCACACACTCCTGTGTGTCATATTTACCCACAGGATCACTGTTATTTTGAGGTTGGCACCCATAGAAATTTCAGTGCAGCATGTTACATGTGTTGCCAACCCCATGACTCCAATTCCAAGGATACACACTTGGAATCGAATTCCAATGGAAACAAAACAAGCTTATCTTATGTGGCTCAACATACCAAATGAAGTTTACATTATCTGACAGAAATAAAACATTGAACATAATCAAAATCCATTGTGTTTTGCCAGCTTGGAATCGGAGCAAGAATTTTCTTGCCTAAAATTGTTGAACCACTACTTGAAAACACAGAACGCAGCAGATGTCACAGGGAACGCATTGGCACCCCTGTTTCCTGATCAAGAGGAAGGATATTTTACAAGTGGAGGCTTATGGAAGATATTTGATGTTTAAGAACAGGGGAATACTGATATTTGAGACTGAAAGTATTTTTATAACTTTTCTTAAATGGCACTGAAGCCCAGGCACTGAGAATTCCAGGTTTTGTTTTATATGATTTTATGAGTGCTAGACTACACCTCTGGAGACCAGGGTTCGATTGTCAGCTTGGTCATGAATCTCACTGAGTGACCTTGGTCGTCGCATGCTCTCAGCCTCAGGAGAAGGAAATAGCGAAACCTCTTTTGGACAAATCTTGCCAAGAAAACCCCATGATAGGTTTGCCTTAAGGTTGGCATAACTTAGGAATAACTTGGAGAACACAACAACAACAGCTGTTACACCAGAAGACGAGATCAGAATTCAAAATGGCCTTAACAGTTTGGAAAGCTGGGCCAAAATTAACTAAATGAATTTCAATAGGGAGAAGTGTAAGGTACTACACTTAGAAAGAATGAAAAAGGAAATGCACAGATGTAGAATGAGTGACACTTGGCTTGATAACAGTACGTGTGAAAGATCTAGGAGTCTTAGTAGACAACAAGCTATACATGAGTCAGCAGTGTGATGTAGCAGTTAAACAAGTCACTATGATTCTAGACAGCATCAATAGAAGTATAGATTGAGGGAAGTGGTAGTTCTACTCTGTTCTGCTTTGGAATATTGCGTCTAGTTCTGGGCATCACAGTTCAAGAAGGATGTCGACAAGCTGGAGCATCTATAGAGGAAGACAACCAAAATGGTGAAAGATCTGGAAACCTTGCCCTATGAGGAGCTGGGTATGTTTAGAAAGCTGGGTGTGATTAGTCTGGAGAAGAGAAAGTTGAGATGTGAAATTATACCCATGTTTAAATATTTGAAGGAATGTCATATTGAGGATGGAGCAAACTTTTTTTTTTCCTTTCTGCTCCTCCAGAGACTAGGACACCAGAGCAATGGATTCAATCTACAGGAAAAGAGATTCCACCTAGACATTAGGAAGGACTTCCTGATGGTAAGAGCCGTTCATTAGTGGAACATGCTGCTTCAGAGTGTGGTGGAGTCTCCTTATTTGGAGGCTTTTAAAGAGAGTCTGGATAGGTATTTGTCAAGAGTGCTTTGACTGTGTGTTCCTGCATGGAAGGGTGGTGGACTGGATGCCTCTGGTGGCCTCTTCCAACTCTATGATTCTATGATTTTAACATAATTTTCACTCCATCTAGCAGACTGGGGTATTGCCTCATGCTCAGGGGGCTAGGAACAAGAAATCACACATACACAAGTGCCTGCACCAATTCTCCAATTTTTTTCAGAGCAAAATGTACTCTCAAATCTGACAGTAAAAAGAAAGTCACACTGTAGAAACATGTTCTATTTACACATGTCATGTGGACTAAAGTGGTGATGACATTGCTTGTATTTGACATGCAACTGGATTCTAGCCACCCCGATTGCATCTTGTAGAGGGACAAGATATAAATAAATATTATTATTATTAATTATTATTATTATTATTATTATTATTTACCCTTGCAGATAGTGTGGGAGGCTCAGGAATGGCTGCAGGTGAGATGTGTGGTGGCAGGCAGCACTCATTGGCTGGTAACCTCACAGCAGTGCCCTTCCTGGCCCGATGGCAGCTACCCGACTGAGGTGGACTGTGATATATGAGAGAGGAGACAGTTTGACCTCACATCTCTATGGTGTTAAGTCCTACTTATGTAGCCTTGGTTGTCACTCTGCCTGGACAAAATGTGTTTGCTATAACTTGGCCCATTAACAGGAAGAAACCCATCAGGCTGAACTTTTCAGGCAGCCATTTCTCATTCCTTTGCCTCTTCCTCTTGCTACTGTTTCATACAACCAGGTGGTCTCCTCCAGTCCCTCTTTGCACAATTAGTTAATAGAGATCTGTCAGTGGCACATACAGTAGAAGATTAAGATAATGAATTATTAGTATGAACGAATTATTATTAGGCTCTTTCCCATTCTGCAACCCCGCTCTCAGCCCCAGGCCTCAAAAAAATTACTAGGCCTTCATACTAATGAGAGAGAAAAGACTGGCCACAAAACCACCATTCCCAGCCGAGTGAGACTTCAAAGAAATGAGGAACAGACCTTGGGCCTCTGGGTCTCGGTGGCTAGTTTCTTTGCAAAGCGTCTTGCTAAGGATACCCCTAGGTGTCTGTCCCTGGGTCTGGAAACAATCATTTGCCTGTCTGGACATGAGGATGGGAGTTAGGCACCACTTTCATATGTTGCCTTGGCACAGTGGTATCGATTTGAGCCTCCTAAAGATGGCTCTGTCTATAAAATGATATGCAACACTGCAGAGTACTCTCCTCTGTGTGTGAGTGTGTGTGTGAGAGAGAGAGAGCAGAAAAGGCTCTTTTCTATTACATCTCTCTTCACTCTTTTCCTATCTTGCTTTTTTTGAATTTATGTTGTTAAGGCATCTCCAACCCGCCTTACACTTTTTTGCTCTGAGCTTTCTCTGCTCTTGTTTGAAGTCTGCCTTACATTCTTTTTTTTTCAAACCGTCTTTTTTATTATTTCCCTCCCCCCTTTTCCTAGGCAGATCAAAGAAGCTTCCATTGTAAAAACATTTACTTCTCTTTCAGCAATTAAGTCATTGTTTGTGAGAGAGAGAAGTGAGGAGGGAAAAAAGAAGGTGCTGTGAACTAGGGATGACTGGCTTTGCTGAACAGCCAAGCAATAAAGCCAACTCTCTCTCGGCCCAGCCAAGTGGGGGGACCTCAGAGCACATCTGCTCTGCTTAAGGAGGTGTTTCACTGTGAGGGTTTTGCACGGCCTTTCAGGGCCCTTCCCGGGAGGACTCACCTCTTAGGCTCAGCCATGGCGAATGCTGACAAAATAGCCTCAACTAATTTTCTTTCATGCGGTTTGGCCAGAACTCTAGCCACCATCCCACACCTTTCATAAATCTGGTCCTGGAGATATTTGGATCACCCTTGACCCATCTGGTGTTTGAGACTGGGTATGTTTCATGGAAAAGACTTCGGTGTCAAGGGTTATGATGCAAAGCTCAGTGCAACCTCATTCTGCTGTGATATAAGACAAACAGAGGAGGAACTACTATGTGCGGCTTCTGCTTGTACTATGATAGCAATTGCAAATGCAATGCTACTCTGTTTACAGCCCGGCCAATGGGTCCTAGTGGGTACTGCCTTCCAAACTTTTCAAGGATGTCACCAGAACCTATTCTGAAAAGTATATCCTTGATCTTGAGATTGCTGGACGAGCAGTTTTACAAGTGTCTTTAACACCACTTTTGTTATCTTTCAACACCATTATTGTTTGCACATGTTTCATACAGAATAATAACATCCTAGAGTTGAAAATGTTTTCATGGGTCATTGAGTCCAACATGCAGCTCAGTGCACAATCATTTGGGATATGTGGGATAAAGTTTAAAAAACAAAAAGAGTCATATTTTATATCCAGAGGTTTATTCTAGGCCATTGCTTCTCAAGTTGATGCGTACTGGCAGTTATGTTTGCCCAATGTGCCAGGGACTTGCTTCTCAAAGTGATGGTCCCTGGACTAGTGCCAGTCCCTGGTCCTGGAACAAGCACTGGTGTCCATCATTTTGAGTAGCACTGTTCTAAGCAGTGGTGCCACCGCATTCAGTATGAGGACATGGCTTATTCCAGATGCTGAGATCTTATTGTTAGCCCCAACTAAAGTAGACCTATTGAATCAACTGATATGTGACAGAGCAATCTATTGAATCAATTGATACTTGATGGATCAGTCAATTGATACTGTGAACCTACTGTAGTTGGGACTAACAGGTGGGCAGAGGCTTAAGCTTCTGTTTTGCCCTTCCTTCCTTCCTTCCTTCCTTCCTTCCCTCCTTCCCTTCCTTCCCTTCCTTCCCTTCCTTCCTTCCATCCATCCATCCATCATGGAACTCAAGGCAGTATAAACATAGGTTTTCCAGACTCTAACAGTTGACAAACTGAAGCAGTATAACTGTTTAGCTGGCAAGTGGTGGGCACAGTGACCATGAAGGAAATAAGGCATTGAAGTCCAACATCAAGATCCTACATCAAACAAGTGGCACACTTTCGTTCCCCACATCCATACAGTTCGGCGTCCACCACACCACATATGTCTTTTGGGGCATGGGATGCAAAGAGCTATTATCTAGCCCTTTGCACCTTGCTCAAATTCTCCCTATACCTGTCAAGCCCTAGAAGGAACAGCTGCTGCCTGCTGCTTACTAGCAGAGAGGGAAGGGAGTGATGTTAACACACCAAATTATTTTAGCTCTGGGGAAAGGAAATGGGCGTGAACCCACACACAAAGAGCACCCTTCTTCCTTTGTCCCAAAGCTACCCTGTTTGAACTGCCAACTTCCTTCCCATCCAATTCGTAAGCAGCATCAGCAGCGCTTTCTGGGGATTAACAGTTGCTGGGGGAAAGTTTTGGATGTTGTGCAAAGAGGTACAGAATAGTAGATTGGGCTCCATCCAGAAAAGTACATATGCCATATCAATGTATGTGGATGTCGGTAATAGGATTCCATCCATAGGCTGCTTGGAGCTGGTAGATTTTGCCTACCTTCCTTTGCCAGCATTTTTCTACCCTTGAGGAAATACACTTGTTAGAATAGGGCAGCACCCAGATTCCAGCCTGAGCACCTAAGCACTCTTCCCTCCAGAAACAAACCATACCAAAGTTTATCTCCAGCTGCTGCTTCTCCAGACTCTGCCTTTGCATTTAAGCATGGTCAGTCTCCTGGTCATATTTCCTTGTGCAAATGTGAGTGTGTACCTCCTCCGTGACTTTTAAAAATAAAAATAAATAAATTGTGGTATGTTTTAAATTAATTACTACTGTATGGTTTCGCCCTGTTTTTTATGCATTTTATTGGTAGCATTTGAAGAAGAGAAAGTTGAGGTACAAATGAAATCTATCAATAAATCCTTTCGAGGACCTGAAATGCACTCAGGACCCTGTCAAATAGCCTGGGAAGGTGGCAAGTGTTGGTATCCAAGATGAATCGATCTTTTTTGGTGGCTTAGGTAGGAAATAAATAAATAAATCCAAATAATGTCCCCTCCACTAAACAAGAAATAGCAACTGATAATTTGTGGGTCATTGCAGACAGTTATTCCAAAAGCTTCCTTCACCCAGTCACCTTTTCTAAATTGTAGCAAGGGCTTTGCCCTGTTTTGCAATCGGATCAAAATTCAGACTGAAAGAATAATGGCTAATCTGAGATTATTTAGATTGCAAACAAACAGGGCACTAAAAACAGATCCACTTTGTGTTGCAGGGCAGGGAGATTCTTCCCCAGAATAAGCCTATCTTTTAAAATAAATAATTACCTAGGAATCAAATGCTGGACCAAGTAATCAGTCTTGCTTTCTCCCAATATTTCAGATTGGACTGCCTTCATTTTTTTATTACCAGGGTAAAGATAACATTTGTGCATTCCTCTTCAGAAAGAGGACTACCATCCAAGGAATGGTAAGTGCGTTTGTAAGGGTGAGTTTCTCAGGGTGGTGAGTTTTTAGCTGAGGACTTGTGGAAACATATTACATTATCACTTTGGTGTATGGGTAGAGAGATAATATTTTCAGAAATTATGAAGCCAGTGGAGATGTTTTTTCCTGTTTTCTAAAATTGAAATGGGGGGTGGGGTGGGGAAATGTAATACTAGTAGCCTTTACAGACTGAAAACCAATTTGTTACTTTAGGAACATAAAATGAGTTATATCTAATTTGGTTTGACATAACATTATAATGTTTTGAATATTGCAAATAGTGTTTATTCATACAATAATTACAAATGGGATATCATCATCATCATCATCATCATCATCATCATCATCACTATCATTATTAGAATGACAAGATCCTGAAATGTATTTGGAGCCTCTTGGTTTTGCTAATTCATGAGGCACCGTGACAAACAATAAAAACAGAAGAAATCAGCAGCATTAGCAAAAACAAATTAAGTTGTTTTGTCTCTTCTAGTCCTCCATAGTATGAAGCAGACATAAACCTCTCATTCCAAGAAATAGAAAAAGAAACGGAAAACAAGACCAGGAATGGCAACGACCTGATCTTGTGTATAGTCTTACATAAAAGTTTCTGTTACATGGCTTTTAGAAATATTTTTGGGAAATAAATATGGAAATCCTTTTTCTTAAACATTTTATTTATCACTCTCAAAGTAAATATTCCGTGATCCATTTTTGTTTTGTTTTTCCTCCAATTTTCTATGGGGAAAAGGCTTTGGATGAAAAATAGGGAAACACAAATTTCTTCCAAATACCGCCCCGCACATCTTTCCATATGAAAGCAGCTCAAGAATGGTGTGTGTAAACTGAAGGAAAGTGACACATGGAGGCATGCGTCCCGTATTGATTTGGGGGTCCCAGTCTTCCATATTTGTATATTGTCCTGACCCCATTCAGAAGTGACACATTATGGTCAAAAATTGCATTCTTTGCCTCAGCTGCGAAAATGCCCTAACAGGATTAAGTGGGCATATTTTCTCCTGCCTTTCAATATGCCTTTTTGGAAGGATCATCACAATATAAGCTTCTGTCAAGTCTCCCTTGCCATATTGCCGTTTTGGCAGGGGAGGACGGAGGGTGGTGGGCACAGGGAGGGGGGGATGCTTTGGATCCTGGAGGGCTTCCGGTGCCAAGTATCCCAGGGCCAGGAGTGGCAATCAAGAGAAAGTTGGGTTCGGTGCTGAAAACGGATAATTGGCCATGTTTCTCCAGCCTCTGCAGGGCATAACAAATGACAAATACATCTGACATGTGATGGTTGCCAGCCTTGACAAGAGAAATGCAAGCCCTGACAGAATCAACCAGAATGAAAGCCGCTCCACACATATATCCGTTGCTTTGGGGCCTTATGGGGGAGATGGAGTTGGGCAGAAGTATCCATCGCTCTTCAGAGTTTGACCGATGAAAAAGAAAGAGAGAGAAAAGGTGAGCGGACAGGGAGGCCCAAAGCCAAGAAATGTGGTAACAGGAAGCCTCAGCCGACTGGGTAAACTATTGTACCATTCAGCTGGTCACGAACGCTACGGCTGTGAAACTCAATAGTCCTTTCAGGTGTACCATGTTGGGGGTGTGAAATGGTGCCAACATGCTGCCATGTTCCAGACCACATGTGGCTTTCCTTCAAAATGTGGATGAACATCAGCAGTTGGTTCACAAGTGTTTAAGCTCACTATAAGGGCCGTTACATGAGTGTGTGAATACCTAGAAATGCACACTCACACATATGTATCCGTATGTAGCAGTGCTAAAGAAGACAGCGGTTGTTGCCCTAATTTTTTTGTGTTTGTTTCAGATTACTAAAGTCAATTTACAAAAGCTTTGTTATTGGGGGGGGGGGGGGAAACATACATATTCACAAATTTGTTACTATGATGAGAAGTAAACTGTAATAATCGATGCTCGCCTAGAATTTTAAAGTGTTCAGCTAAGACTGGGAAGACTCAAACGTCCATTTCCATTCAACAACAAAGCTCAGTGGATAAACTATATACTGATTAATTTCCCTTAATCTCTCTCAGCCTAGCCTACCTCACAAGATTGTTGTAAGGATAAAATGGGTAGAAGAAGAATCTTGTAAAACCCCTAAATTACTTGAAGGAAAAGCAGAATGAAAAGAGGAATAAAAAATTACTTTTCCCAACGTAATAGTGGACATATAATTAGTATATGATTTGAGTGTGTATATGAGTTCAAACATCAAAATATACTAACCTGCGTTAATAAACAGTTTGAATAGAAATTAGTTATTACATCATTTCAATAAACTGCAATTAAGCATAATAAAGTTACGAAGTGTGTGTGTTGTTTCCAAATGTTTTAAAACTGTTGCAGCTGAAAGGATCTAGTTTTTAAATAACTCAACACAGTCACTGAATGCAACTCGAACTTGGTTTTTGAATAAGAGACAAGTCCAAGTCCACATTGTAATTTTATTTTCAGGACTTTTTTAACCACTATGAGCTAACGCTCATTTGAGTTTGAAAAGGCATGGCTTGGATAGTTTATGCGCCCATCAATCCCTGCGTTCCTTCATTAAAAAGCAACAATTTCCGGTTGACTTTAATATTAATTTTCTTCCCAGTGCATCTCACTCATTAGACCGAAATCTGGAAGCCAGGAGAAAGTTTTATTCTTAGAGAGCAACTGGAATGAACTCGGCCTACAAGGTTCTCTTTAGAGCTCCATGAGCCATTTTCAGAGCAGCAGCTGTGTTAAGTCTGTTGCCACAAAATAACAATAAGATCACGCGGCATCTTTAAGACTAATCAGTTTTATGATAGCATAAGCCTTTGTTGGCACACACAACCCGCTTCCTCAGGCAAGTGAAGTGCACGCCTGATGCTTCAGGTGTGTATGGACTTTATCAGACGGGAGGAATTTCTCTTTATTTTGAATGGAGCCAATTGGAGCCAATTCGAATTCATGTGAATTCGCTAGTTTAGGGAATTTACGTGAATTCCAATTGCATTCGGAATGTGTTCAGATTGACTTCCCATTACCTGAAAATGACCCTCCATTGCCCAATATTGTGTAAGATGCTTTAATACGAAATACAGTAATGTAAAACCCATGATTGCGTTCGGAATGACTTCCTTTTTGCGCGAAATTGCGTGAGATACTTTAATACGCGATAACGTGAAACCCCATGATTGCGTTCGGATTGCCATTCGATTATGCTTCCCATTTCCGTCATCTGATAAACTCCATGTGTGCAAACTCCATATGTGTGTGTGTGTGTGTGTGTATTAAAACACATATTGTTGGGAATAAGATGCAAACAGGGTGATGAGAGTAAATTTAAATGCTCTAGAATTTCAAATGATTGAAATTGCTCTAGAAGGCAAAAGGAGATAGAAGTTCATTGTTTACTTGATACCTGGACCTTCACCCAAACTGGCTACTAGAGTTTTCTGGACTCTCTGCTCTCTTTCCTTCTGTGATAAAATCTTGGGGTGCAAGGAGAGAAGGTTTGATGGGGGAATCAGAGCGAGGCAAATAAAATGCCAGGGTTATTTTCTTCCCACCCTGGAAATGAGTCACCTAGCAGAAGCAACAAGCTAGAAAACACAGTCTGTCTGGGATTGTAGTCTGGCCACGCTGACAAGGCCTACTTTAGGTTCATGCTCCTTATTCCCATAAAATAAGCAGCAACCCTCTGGGGGGGGGGGATACGAAAGAAGGACCCCCCCTTCCCAATCCCCCTGTTGTTTTTGTTTGTAAAGACTGCAGACTTTAAAGCCCAGCCCTTTGGGCCCTGTCTGTGGCTGGTTTGTTATTGTACTCCGCCACCACCCCACCCTTGCAACCTTTAAAAAGGGAACTTTTTATTTCACGGCGGAGAGTCTGCATTTTTGTGGGATTCCAATATTCCTTAATTAGGCACTGTCTCTTGACGGGAGAGAAAAGGCGGCTTTTTGATTCATTTTTCCTTTGCCATTTCCATGCCTTCCGCATTTAATAAGGCAGGAAAATGTTGAACAGCTGCTGTGGAGCATCGTGGAGGCTGTAGGTGCCGTTGGGAAGGAGGCGCCTGTTTCATTTAATTGTGCCAAACAGGACTAGACTTATCTAATAATAATAATAATAATAATAATAATAATAATACTTACCCACCTGTCTCCAAGCCTTGAGGCAGGGTACCAACAGAGATTTAAAAACATAAAACCATTTAAACACTTAGGTTGGAACGCATAAGAACAGGACACATTAAAATCATCTAAACATAAAATTAAAAAAATATACCATAATTTAAAAATCGTAATTCAAAATCGACTGGGGAACACCTCCCAGAAGAGATAGATCTTTAATACTTTTTAAAAATTCAGACCATTTTGGCAGGTCATTCTACAGTCTATGGGTGGCTAATGAAAATGTGTTCTGGGTGACAGTTGCCAACCTAGACCTGGACACTTGAAGTCAATGTCCCTCAGAGGACCTGAGGCTGCGTTCACACTGGAGAAATAAACTGGTTTAAGTGCCATGGCTCAATGCTGTGAAATTCTGGGAATTGTAGTTTGTTGTGGGCCCAGAGCTCTGCTCTGGGCCCACAACAAACTACAATTCCCAGAATTTCACAGCATTGAGCCATGGCACTTAAACCAGTTTATTTCTAATAATAATAATAATAATAATAATAATAATAATCATAATAATAATATTTATTTCTTACCCGCCCCTCTGTAAAACAATCGAGGCGGGGTACAACAAGGTTAAAAACAGATTGCAGATTAAAATAATTCAAGAATTCCATCCCAACCTCCCCCCCTTAAAATAGGATTAAATTAGTTAAGTTTAAAATTAAATTACTAATAATAAAAGTACAATAAAACATGATACACAAAACCGCAATGCTGGCCACAGCATTTCTCCAGTGTGAACGCAGCCTCAGTGTATGGGAAGAATATATGGGAGGAGACGATCCCATAGGTAACTTGGACCCAAACCATGTAGGGCTTGAAAGGCCATAACCAACAGTTTGTCTGGAAACGTACTGGCCGCCAGTGGAAAGTGATATGCTCATTCCTACATGTACCAGTGATCAGTGTATACTACAATTTAGGTCCTAAGATTATTAGGCACGCCCTAAATTGGATGATGATGATGATGATGATGCCGTCACATTAAATGATGACTACTCACTCCTCCTTTCTAGAGTCTTGGATAGAGGTCAAATAACTGATGATACAAAACTCCAGTCAGTAACCCATGATACCCTCAAGTCCACTTGCCCTCAAGTCCTCTTTGACTGATGGCAAGTCTTTGACTGAGAGATCTCCAAAAACCCTGGCCATACTGTCTTCCGGGTTTAAATATGATGATCTGGATAGCGCACTTTTGTTGGTGATGCTATGAAGCATCATAAACCCATTATCACTTGGAGCCGTGTGTCTCATTCAGATCCTGAATGAAGAGCAAGAGGTGAATGAAACCCTGCAAAGGAAACCAGAGTCTCAGCATATTTGTAAAGAGGGAATATGGGCTTGTCTCATATTATTATTATTTATTATTAGGGCATAGCTTTGGTGCCAGTCCCTTAGCTCCTTTTTCCCCCTTTTCAAAAAAAATTATAGTAGGGAATCCTAAGTAATATAAAGAGGAGGAAGCTGTCTTGGGAAAGGGCTTGTTGGTTTCATTCGCCTTCCTACAGTAACTTTCTCCCTGTGATTTGGGGACTGTTTAGAAATAGTTTCCTAGTACTGGTAGTAGTTGAGGGCAGGAGCTATATAGACTTGGAAGTCCCTCAGTTCAGATCTTTGCACAGCTGGTCAGTCTGTTGATTAAACCCCACCTTGCCCTACTTCACCCATGATATGTGGAAACAAAGTTTTTGGCCTACCTTACAGGGTCATTGAGAAGACTGCTGTGAGAAGCTCTTTGCATAAAGTCTTCAAAAGTCAGGGTTCAGACCAGTTAGGCTTACTCCTGAGTAGCAATTACACAATTGTACTGATAATCAGCTTTTTAAAAATATATATCCACATTATCAATGGAGCCAGAAAGTACTATAAGAGACCTCAAAAAGACATCTTTTGTCACACAGCTTTTGTTAAGATCAATAAAAATACCTGGGGTCTATTGTGTTCTATGGGACTTTCTTCTAGGTAAACAGGTAAGACCTTGAAGGCTAAATTGATGGATAGAGGACAGGTCTGGTAACTAGAAAGTGGAGAGCTATGGGGGAAAGAAATGATTTGGAAACCGGTTTCGAACTTCAGATTATAGATATACAATTCCTAAAGTTCTTGACTATATATATATATATATATATTGCTGCAAAAGGGAACTATGGGATTCATGAAACACTATATATATGGTAATGTTATATATATTATATATACAGTATATCCCTAATGCACACAGATAGATAGATAGATAGATAGAGAGTTAAGGATATACTTTAGGAATGTTTATCTACAATTGAAGTTCCAAACCTGTTGTAACATATTCCTCATAGATCCTCATATATATTTTACCGCAAAGGGGACTCCCTTATTTATGGGATTCCTGAAACTTTAGGAAAGCTGTTTTTCTTCCATTCTCTGATCCCTTTTTTCTCTTTAGCTCTTGCAAGGTTTTTGAATCTGGCTGGAGCCTGCAAGGGGCAGGACAGGTCCCTTTTGGAAGAGGCTTTTGGAAAGATGGCAAGAGAGGGAGGGAAGGAGTCCTTTTGGGGGGTGTTCCCCCCCTTTTTTACCCCTCCCAGTTAAAAACCCATTTGTTAGTAAAGGGTCAGTGAGCTGGATCCAGGCGATGAGAGCTGCCTCTCGGACCGGAGCTCAATTTCTTGGCTCAAGGCACAAAAGCGCTATTAAAAAAAGATAGTTTTTTAAATGCCGCATCGCCTTTTCTCATCCTTTGGGCAAAAAATTTTGGCAAAAATCTAGGCTGCATCCACACTGGAGAAATCATATCCCGGTTTGGCAGCGCTTTTAACTCTTTTCTGGCTCAAGGCTCCGCCTTGAGCCAGAAAAGAGTTAAAAGCGCTGCCAAACCGGGATATGATTTCTCCAGTGTGGATGCAGCCGTAGTCTGCGCCTTTTGCTCTTTTAATATCCATTTGCAAACAAAACGGGGGAAAGCCATGGAAGTGGCTGCTACTTCTGCTATTACTCCTCCTCCTCCTCCAAATAGCTTCCAGTTTCCTTCCTCTTTCGTTTTGTTCCCGTTTTAAAGACGGAAAGGATGAGGATGAGCCAAAAATGAATCATGTGTTCGGTACGGCAGGAGTTCAAAATGTTCTCCTACCATAAGATATATATATATATATATATATGAATGAAATATAGGTAGGAGTTTCATATAGGTAGGAGTTCAAAATGTTTTCCGACCATAAGATTATATGAAATATAGGTAAAGGTTTCATATAGGTAGGTGGTCAAAATGTTCTCCTACCAAATATATATATATATATATATATATGAGAATTATAGGTAGGAGTTCAAAATGTTTTCCTACCATAAGATATATATATATATATATATATATATGAAATATAGGTAAAGGTTTCATGTTGGTAGGAGTTCAAAATGTTCTCCTACCATAAGATATATATATATATATATATATACATATATGAAATATAGGTAGGAGTTTCATATAGGTAGGTGGTCAAAATATTTTCCTACCATAAGATATATATATATATATATATATGAAATATAGGTAAAGGTTTCATGTTGGTAGGAGTTCAAAATGTTTTCCTACCATAAGATTATATGAAATATAGGTAAAGGTTTCATATTGGTAGGAGTTCAAAATGTTCTCCTACCAAAATATATATATATATATATATATATGAATGAAATATAGGTAGGAGTTTCATATAGGTAGGAGTTCAAAATGTTTTCCTACCATAAGACAGATAGATAGGTAGATAGATGAAATATAGATAGGAGTTCAAAATGTTCTCCTATCGTAAGAAATAGATAGATGATAGATAGATATACACATAGTCACACACATACACACACACATATCGTATGGGTAGGAGTTCAAATGTTTTCCCATTATAAATATATATATATATATATATATATATATATCATATTAGGTAGGAGTTCAAAATGTTCTCCTACTATAAGAAAGAAACACACATTTTGAACTCCTACCTATATGTGTATGTGTGTATATGTGTGTGTGTGTGTGTGTGTATAAATTTCTTATCGTAGAACATTTTGAACTCCCACTTTCCCGAATCCATGATTCCTTTTGGGCTATATATATATACAGGTATAAAGTATTGGCCTTTGGCTCGGCTCCTGCTCGCATCCTGTCGGGGTCTGCTCTCTGGCCCCAGAGCCAAAGGAAGGGGGGCTGGTTTTGGGGCGTCCTCCCCCTTCAGTCCCCAAAGGGATCAGGGGCTGGTCGGGGGAGAGGCATCAGGAGCCTTGGGGGGGCTTTCCTTAGACCTGATCCTTCCTTGCAAGACCCCCCAAACCCTCCCCAAAGGACGAGGCTGGCGGTGCTCCTCCTTTTCCTCCGCAAAACTCTTTTCCACACCTTCCGTCAATTTCAGGACAGGATCAGCATTAATAAAATCCCTCTTTCTCTCCCTCTCTCTCCTCTCCGTTCCCCACTTTTCCAAAAGGATATTCATTTGGCATTACAAGCGCAACCTAAAAACTTTAGGAGGGAAAAAAAAAACCCATTAGGTCCAATGGTAAAATTTACTATTTTACAACACAAGTCAACATTTACTATTTTACAACACAAATCAAAATTTACCATTAGGTTCAGCTGCAAAGTTAATATCTTTTCCTCCATCGTCATCATCCACAAAAACAGCAACAGCCCCCCAGGCTCAAAATCCTATCCCCTCCCCCCTTTTTTTTTCTTTTTCTTTTCTTTTCCAGGAGTGTACTTCTAAGTCCTGATGATTTGTAACGTTAACTACTTTCACCGTTTGATGTCCTTTTGGGATCTGATCTGCCCCCCTTCCTGGTGTTGCCTTTCATTTATCTTTTTTTTTATCTTCTTTTTCTCCCTTTTCCATCTTTTGTTTTCTTCGCCTCTTCCTCATGGACCCTTTTTTTAAATGAAAGTAAATTGAAACCGGAGTGAAATCGGGACTTTTTAAAAGATCGCTTTCGGAAGGAAAGGAGTTGGAAGAGAGGAGGAGATCGTTGCCGTTATAGGTTTCCCAAAACTTAGTTTTCTTATCATTTGGGTCCTTTTGGGTGTCCAGTTTCCAATGAAATAACGGAAAGAATTAAATGAAAATAATATTTATTTTTGCACCGCTTTCGGTCGGTCCCGGTTTGGATCATTCTTTGCAAAATACAAAGAAAGAGACTTTGCAAGGTTTCCTGCCTTTCCCCCTTCTCTCTCTTTGCTTTCTTTTGGGGGAAAGTAATTGCAAGAAATCTGGAAATTCAGCCCCCCCCCCTTTGAATCAGATGGATAATGCCTTTGGAAATATTATTCCATAGGCATATTTCATTCCCATTCACTATAAATATTATTCCATGTGCAGATTTGACTCCTATCCACTGGAAATATTATTCCATGTGCATATGTTATTCTTATCCACTGGAAATATTATTATTCCATAGGGATATTTCATTCCTGTCCACTGAAAATTTTTATTCCATGGGCATATTTCATTTCTATCCATTGGAAATATTATTCCATAGGCATATTTTATTCTTATTCATTGGAAATATTATTCCATAGGCATATTTCATTCTTATCCATTGGAAATATTATTCCATAGGCATATTTCATTCCCATCCATTGGAAATATTACTACTGTACATGTGCATATTTTTATTCCTCTCCATTGGAAATATTATTCCATTGGCATATTTTCAGCCCTTAAAAATATAACTAAATAAATAATCCATGGGAAATATTATTCCATGTGCATATTTAATTCTTATCCATTGGAAATATTATTCCATGTGCATATTTCATTCCCATCCATTGGAAATATTATTCCATAGGCATGTTTCATTCCTAAAAATTAATAAATAAATAAAAACCCATTGGGAATATTATTCTAAAGGCATATTTTATTCCTATCTACTGGAAATATTATTCCGTGTGCATGTTTAATTCCTAATAAATAAATTCCATTGGAAATATTATTCCATGTGCACATTTCAGTCCTAAATATAAATAAATAAATAAATAAATAAAGAAATAATGCCCATGGGAAATATTATTCCATATGCGTATTTCATTCCTATCTATTGGAATTATTATTCTATTTGCATATTTCATTCCAAATAAATAAAATCCATCGGAAATGTTGTTCCATGTGCAGATTTCATTCCTATCCATTGGAAAAAGGCATAGGAAGAGGGAGAGAGGGGACAAATATATCTATGGGTAGAATTAAAATCATCCATTGGGTCTCTTTCCTATTTCCAGATTGAGGTTTCTCTTGGCATAACCCAATTTTTTAATTAATTTATTTATTTGGGGGGAAAAACACGTTCTCGTTATTGAAGCCCATCGTTAAACCATCAATGGCTTGGGAAGGAAATATCTTGGTTTAAAGGTTGAGGAAAACGACCTGACCCTTAAAAAAAAACAAAACAGAATACAATGGAAGGCCCCCGTTGATTTCGTTGGGAGGAGAGAACTGCCCGAAACCTGGCCTTTCCCATAGAGGGAAATTATTATTATAAAATACACGTTGCAAGCTTCCCAGGCTCCACTGGCTTCTTCGTCGTCGTCGTTTCCGACTGATGGCGAGCCTTTCCGGGGTTTTCTTGGCAAGCTTTTTTTTTTTTCGGAAGGGGTGTGTGTTGCCATTTGCCATCCTCTGAGGCTGAGAGAGTATGACTTGGGTTAGTCCCGACTTTGGACATCATCACTTGGGCTGAATAAACGGGGCACAGAGTTTCTTGTTTTGGGTCGCTTTTAAGGCGCTACAGTGAATGTTGTTGGTTTAGCTACAAGGGACCCAATGGCCGCGACGTTGGAAAGAGGGTTCTGGGTTCAGATTACACTGGTGGAAAGTTTTTGGCTTGTTTTTCCTCCCAATCCAGGCGCTTCGGGCCGCATCTTTCCCGACATTTGGAGGCACCTACAGAAATAATTCCTTTATGCCGCAACGTGCCTTTTTCTCTCCCACAAAGGGAGTATTTTTGTAGTAGTGTGTGTGTGTGTGTGTGTGTGTGTTGTGTGTGCAGAGATTTCATAACTGAAAAGGACAACTTAGACCAGATCTTTCCAAGAAGACGTCTCTCTACTTTTCCAGTGTATTCTCTCGAAGAGGAGGTGAACACAGGTTTGTTGTCGTTGCTGTTGTTGTTGTTGTTGTTGTTGTGTATCACAGGGTTTTCTGGGGCTGAGAGAGTGTGTCCTTCCTCCGGATCGGTTTATAGTATCAAAATCGCCCTCCAAGTCTTTTTTGAGACCCACAGGACGCTAGGGCTTCCTTCACTTGTCTAAAATGAAGGATTGTGACTCCAATCCTCACTGCAGAAATAATGCAGTTTGACCCCGCTTTAACCTCCCCGGCTCAGCGCTGTGGGATCCTGGGATTTGTAGCTCTGTTGCTCTCACCAAACTACGGATCCCAAGATCTCCATAGCCTTGAGCCAGGGCAGTTAAAAGCGGTGCCAAAACGGGTTATCTGCCCGGTGTGGACGCAGTCCTTTGTTTAGATTTGCCCTTGCCTTCCTCTGAGGCTGAGAGAATGTGACTCCACCAAGGGAGAGTCCCAATCTCCCCAGTTTATAAGCCAGCACTCAAAACACTACACCAGGCTGACGATTATACTTATTATAACCCGCCTTTCCCCCCCTGTCCTGGCACTTGAGGCGGCTTACAAAGGCTGCAAGAAGATGCCTGGAAGTGGGGTCAAGGGCTCTCAGCGGGATCTTCTCTGGTGGCACAGAGGCGGCCAAAACCACAGTTTTTAGCTGCAGTTTGAGTGCTGCTGGACTAGGATTCTGGGAAGACCAGAGTTCGAATCCCGCCTGGAGCATAAAAACCCCACTGAGGGTGACCCTTGGGCAAGTCACACTCTCTCAGCCTCAGAGGATGGCAAGGACAAATCCCCTCTGAACAAATCTTGCCAAGTGGGGGTGGGGGGGCATGATAGGATTTGAAGGCACACAACAACAACAACAACAACAACAGCAACCAGGGCCATGCAGCAGGACCCAGCTGGAGTGAAGCTCTCCGGCTCAAAGAGTTCCCGGCCCCTGGCTCCTTCCAAGAAAACCTCCCTCCCGAACAACCCGCTTCCCAAAAAGTAGCCCCTCTGTCTTCTTGACGGGAGGATTGAAAAGAGAATTTAAAAAATTGGTTAAAAAAATTAAATAAATTCAAAATCCGCATAGCGCCATTAACAAAAGTTGGGTCAAGGCAAGATTCATCGTCTACTATTATTCGCCTTTAAAGATTTATGAGCCGCCTTGGGTCACTTTCTGGGAGAAAGGCGACAAGGAATAAAGAAGCAAAAGGGGGAAACAAAGGAAGGAGGGAAGGAAGGAAGGAAGGAAGGAAGGAAGGAAATTTTTATATAATATCCAACAGGAAGAATGGGAAGGAAGGAAGGAAGGAAGGAAGGAAGGAAGGAAGGGGATTTTTAAATATAATATCCAAGAGGAAGGAAATTTTTATATAATATCCAACAGGAAGAGAGGAAGGAAGGAAAGAAGGAAGGGAGGAAGGAAGGAATTTTTTTATATAATATCCAACAGGAAGGAAGGAAGGAAAATTTTATATAGTAGGATAGAAAATAGACATTTTATATAACAGGAAAAAAGGAAGGAAGGAGGGAAGGAATTTTTTAAATATAATATCCAAAAGGAAGGACAGATTATGGCGCCTGGAGCCTTCTTCTGTCCACCTTTACCTTCTTTCCCGTGTAATCGTGTTTGTGTGAATCAGAGACAGGTAAACTCTGCCTAACCTGTGCATTTTAAAAACTCATCACCTAATTCCCGCACCTTTTCGTTTTCTTTCTTTCTCCTTCTTTCCTTCCTTCCTTCCTTCCTTCCTTCCTTCCTTGTTTCCTCTCCGCTAGATCTGCACTTCCAGTTAAATTTGAAGAGCCTCCCTTTTGGTGTCGACCCGAACCGGAGTCACTATTGGTTACAAGACTTTTGCCACTCCGTTTTCGATCCGCTTTGGCACCGCTTTAAACTCGTTTCCGATTGCGACCCTAAGGGTTTTCTTGGCAAGATTTGCTCAGAGGAGGTTTGCCACTGCCTTCCCCTGAGGCTGAGAGAGTGTGACTTGTCCAAGATCACAAAATGGGTCTCCAGAGTCATAGTCCAACACTCAAACCACACTGGATCTCACGGGGATCCACAAGATCCTTTGCCACTGTCCTTAGCAAAGTGAATTTGTAGGACTCTTGCGTCCCAAGCCCTTGACAGCCGCTTTGGTTGCTCCTATAGCGGAAAAGCGGGGTATAAATAAAAGTTTTATTTATCATTATTTATCCCGGAGCCATCGACCGGGGAAGAAGGAATGGGGACTTGGTCTGCATCCGCACTGCAGAATTAATGCAGTTTGACACCATTTTGAACCGCCGGGGCTCAATGCTGTACAATCCTTGGGTTTGTAATTGTGTGAGACGTTTAGCCTTCTTGGTTGTTGTTGTTTCTGCTGCTACAACAAACTACAGTGGCCAAAATCCGGTAGCGTTAAAGCGGTGTCAACCTGGATTATTTCTGCAGTACGGATGCCTCCTAGATCTGAGTCTCTTTCCTCTTTTTCATTCTTTGCAGACTGATTTTCCAGACTTGAATCCCTTCTCTCTCTTCTCTCTTTCTGCCTCTTTCCCTTTCTCTCTCTCTCTCTCTCTCTCTCTCACACACATCCCTGGGGGGGGGGGGGGTGTTTGGACCCTTTGCTTCTTTCCCAGGTGTGTCCTCACCGCCAAGGAGGACAAGCCCTGGGAAATGTAGGTGCTTTAAAAAAAATGTAGGTGCTTTAAAAAAAATGTAGGTGCTTTAAAAAAAAATCACCCCTAGAAATATAAATGCATGCTTCTTAGTCCTGCTCCAAATGGAGGACTTTTGGGAATTCTTAGAATTGGAAGAGGCCACAAGGGCCATCCAGTCCAACCCCTTGCCATGCAGGAACTCTCCATCAAAGCATCCCCGACAGATGGCCATCCAGCCTCTGCTTAAAGACCTCCAAGGAAGGAGACTCCACCACTTTCCAAGGAGCCTGTTCACACTGTCGAACAGCTCTCACTGTCAGGAATTTCCTCCTAATGTTGAGGTGGAAACTCTTCCCCCCCCCCCCCCCCCGTAGCTTGCATCCATTGTTCTGGGACTTATTCTCTGGAGCAGCAGAAAACAAGCTTGCTCCATCCCCAATATGACATCCCTTCAAATATTTAAACAAGGCTATCATATCTAGGGCAGAAGGCTGAAATGGAGGGCAGGTCCTGGAAAAGGAGGACCTCTGGTCACCCTTTCCTCACCCCTTGAGGACCTGGTGAGGGAGGGGGGGTCCTTTGCAACCCAAGAGTCAACAGTGTCCCTACGTTTGAGATCTTCCTCTTAATCCACTTCTTCACGTCGGTCCGGGTTTCTCTCCTCTTCCTCTTCTTTCACACATTCCACAATTCCGCGTTTTGATGGGAAAGGCAAACCACGGCATGGTTGGAACGGATTGCAAGTCCTCCAGAGTACACACATACACACAAACGTGTACACACACACGTGTATTTCCCAGCCCCCTTCCCTGGCACCCCTAATTTCAGCCCTCTTCCTATTATTTGTTTCATCCAATTTTTTAAAAGGCTTTTAACCAGTTCCATTATGTTGAAGACTTGTATAGCGCTTTGGACCCCCTGAGTTTTAAAAAGCGAGTCCTTTACGATTCCCAGCTCGGCCATGGAAACCCACTGGGTGACCTTGGGCAAAGTCACACTCTCTCAGCCTCAGGGTAAAGCAATGGCAAAACCTCCTCTGAACAAACCTTGCCATGAAAAACCTTTGATCGGGTCTCCAGAAGTCGGGACGCAAACTATCCTATTTCTGCAGCGAAGTGGAGTGGAAAATTCAACAAGTTGTATATATATGTTTGTGTGAACGCAAAGAAACTTGAGGTGGGTGCCAGAAGCGTTCAGCTTTTGTCTTGTTGGCTCAACACATTTAGGGAGCGATGCGATCCGTCTAAATGGGGGAAGGTTTAGATGGCAATCCGGATTCTCCCGTTGTCGCCTGCCCCCCTTCAAACCATTGAGAATTGAGAAATTCTCCCTGATGGACTCCCCGAGAGGAGGTTTCTTCCCAAACTGAGGCACCCCTAACCCCACCCCGTAATCCCAACCCCGGTTAATTACCCCGGATTAATCCCTCGATGGGCTGCGTGGTAATTGGATTAATGAAGCCCCTTTCCGATGCTCCCAGCAGGAGGGACAAGGCCAATACGTGGCAGCCCCTTTCCTTTTCCCGCAAATTGGAAACTGGGACTTAGCAAAAGCCTCCAGGAACCTGTTGAAGGGGAAGAAGCCACGCGGGAGAGGGTGACTCTGACCATGGGCAGAGTGCCTTCCCAGAGCAGCTGAAGAGATCCTGTAGCACCTTAAACCACAAGGTTGTGAGTAAGTAGAAAACTCTTATAGCACCTTTGAGACTAAATGAAAGGAAGAAGTTGGCCCCGTGAACTTTCCTAGACTTCAGCCTACTTCCTCAGATGCATTTGAGAAAGTAGACGGAAGCCTACAAAAGCTCCTGCTGCCAATTTCGTACTCTCAGTTAGTCTCAAAGGTGCGACGTGAGCTCTCTACCTGATTACAGAGACTACCACGGCTATATCTTTGAATTCTATCAGAAGGTTGTGAGTTCAATCCCAGCCAGGGGCTCCGGGTGGACTCAGCCTGGCATCCTTCTGCAGGTGGCTACAATGAGTACCCAGCTTGTCGGGGGCAATTGGCTTGCACTTTGTAAACCGCTGAAGACGCCGGGAAGCAGCCTAGAAACGTCCTTGCTGTGGCTTTGAGACTCACTGAAGGAGAGAAGTTGGCGGCATGAGCTTACTAGGCTTCAAAATCTACTTCCTCAGGTGCATTTCTGAAATGCGCTCCAAGATCTCCTTACCTACTACTGATTTTACAACTCTCTCTTTGAGCAATGCAAGGGGGGGCTTTCCAGCAGGGTCCTCCCCGCAAGGCGGAGGGCATCAACCCCTGCTTCTTCATAGGACCGTTGGGGGATTCCTCCTGGAGAGAAGGCCGGGATGGAGGACGCGCCCTGGAAAAGGAGGACGCGCCTGATCAGCCTGCTTCCAGTGCACAAGGGCTTGGCAGGAAGGAAGGCAAGGGAAGCCCCCCTGTCTGGCCTGGCTCACTCACCCGGGGTCCCTTCCGACGTGCGCCGCTTCTCCCGTGTCTTCTTCCCCGGGCCCTGCTCAGCTCCTGGCAAGGCCTGGCAAGCAAGGGCCAGCCCTTCGCCTCCAGCCCCACCAGCCCCACACACCGCCCCGGATTCCCAGGCCAGCCCCAGCAGCAAGGAAGGAAGGGAGGAAGGGAGGAAGGAGGAGGCCCAGGGACCAAGCCTTTGGCAGCTTGCCCTGAGAAGGAGGGAAGGAAGGAAGAAAGGATGGAGAGAGAAAGAGAGGTCCCAGAGAGAAAGAAGTGGGGGGCAGGGTGACCAGGTGTCCTCTCTGCAAAGGAGGACCAGACATGGAGGACCTTCGAGGACAGGAGCAAAGGAGATCTCCAAATACTCCCCGAAATGTCCCTTCCTGCTTCTTGCTCCTGCTCCAGATGGAGGACCTTCAAGGAAAACAGAGGACATGGCTAAAGGAAAGCTAGAAACACTCCTTAGAGGTACAAGTTCATGGCTTCTTGGTTGTGTTCCAAGTGGAGGGATTAAGCTGGAAACACTCCTAGAAATAATAAAAGTGAATGCTGCTTTAGTGACCTTCCAAGTGGAGGACCTTCAAGGAAAACAGAGGACAAGACTAAAGGAAAGCTCAGTATAAACACTCCTAGAAATAAAAGTGCATGCTGCTTAGTTATGGTTGCAAGTGGAGGACCTTCAGGAAAAACGGAGGACATGAGTAAAGGAAAAGCTAGAAACACTCCTAGAAAGAAAAGTTCGTAGTTATGTTCCAAGAGGAAGACCTTCAGGGGAAAAAAATGGTTAAAGAAAACCCTCCTAGAAAAGAAAAGTGGATGCTTCTTGTGCTCCAGTTGGAAGACCTTCAGGGAAAACGGAGGAGGCGGTTAAAGAAAAGCTATAAACACCCTTTTCAGAAAGAAAAAAAATCATCGTTCTGTTCCAAGTGGAAGACCTTCAAGAGAAGCTGGAAACACTCCTAGAAATATACTAAGTCCATGCTTCTCAGCCTTGCCTGCTCCAGATGGAGGACCTTTGGGCATTCCTCCTCTTCCTGGGCAGAAGGTCCAAAGGCAGGAGGAGGAAAAGTCTCCAGGGCTTTGTCCAGGCATCGCAGGTCCCCTCCGGTGCCAGTCCTTGGCCAAGGAAAGGAAGAGTCCCCATGCCCACCTGCAAAACGGTGCCATCCCCCCTCCACCATGCTTTCCCTCCTGATCGGAGCATGGCTTGAGTTGCCTGCCTTCTTCTTGGTCTTCTTCTTCTTCCCTGGCTGCCTGGAGGGCCTTTCCCCCTTGGCCACTGCCCCCCTTGGGGTGGGCCTGAAGGGGAGGAGGAAAGGCCAGCCCTCCAGAGGAGCCCTCTCTGTCCCTCCATCCTCTGTTTGTCTTTGCTGAGAGCCCTGATTGACAGCTGCCTATCATCCCCGGGTCCTTAGCCCTGCCCTTTGGCCCCAGATGACCCTCTGCCCCTTTGATTGGGGGGGGGGGCTTTAAAGGCCTCTTTGCATTGTGAGAAATAGTGTAGCCTAGTAGTTTGCCTGCTGGACCACAGCTCTGCCCATGAAAGCCACCCTGGGCAAGTCACACTCTCTCAGCCTCAGAGGGTGGGCAGGGCAAGCCTCCACCGAACAGCTCTTGCCAAGAAAACCCCATGAGAGTCTCCAATAGGCCTCAAGTCCCAAACGACTGGAAGGCACACAATACACACACACACACACACACACACCATTGTCTTCAGTCGCATTGAGAGGGTTTAAGAAACACATTAAAACAACAATTGAATTTTTAAACTTTTTTTACAAATATACAATTTAAAACATACAAAGTTAAAAATAATAATCTAAAACCAACCCCCTCATTCCCCCTCACCTCCTCCCCCCAACCCTGATAAAATCAGGCCTGTGTTTTTTAAAAGCTTGCTGGAATAAAAATGTCCTACAAAAGGCCAGCAGGGAGGGAGCCAGCCTAGTCTCCAGTGGAAGGGAGTTCCAAAGGATGGGTGCAGACACTGAAAAGGATCTCTCTCATGTCCTCACCAAGCAAGCCCGGGATGGTGATAGGACCAAGATAAAGCCTTCTTCTGAGGATCTTAGGGCCCTAGGTGGTTTGTATGGGGAGATAGGGTTTCTCAAATAATCTGGAACTTTGCCATTTAGGGGGCTTTATAGGCTATATAGAAATTGGCTTGTTACTGATTTTATAATCTCACTTTCTTCAAAATTTAGTCAGCCAGCCTCGTTGTCTTTGGTCCATCTGCCCCAAGAGTCCTACCGTGAAGGCACCACTGTTGTCCTAGGCATTTTTGCGCAGAACCAAATCCCTTTGAATCCGGTGGGCCCTACTCCCACTTAGCCACGCATAGGACTGAAGAGTGTAGGGACAACAAAATTAGGATGTCACCCCTCCCATAAGTATTCTGTCCTCCAATTCTGTCCTCAGTTTTCTAGCATAATAGAGAATGAGATGCTGAAAACTGTTCACATTTTGGAATTCTTATATTTATTGGGTTCTCATCCCCATGATAAGGTTGTCTCTTCTTTGGATGCCTAAATTGCATTTCTAAATTCTCAGCTGAAGTTTTGCCTTACTGCGCTTCAGTAAGTGTTAGAGATTTGGGGAGTGAAGGAAAATGTAATGGGAAGAAATAACTTTTGTTTTGGGGGCTATGCCTTCATTCTGCTCTTGCTCCTATGTGTCTCCCCAGACAAGATAAAACTGATTTATGAGAGAATTATTGTAATTCTTCTGAAGTCAGTCTGTAGAGAGATCTTGTACCACCTCTGAGACTAACTGAAAGAAAGAAGTTGGCAGCACGGGTTTTCGTAGACTTAAGTTTACTTCCTCAGTGGGACTTAACTTCTGATGGAACATGATCTTAAGACCATCTTTCTTCAGAGGTCATGAGTTTCAGGACTCTGGAGCATGGTTTGGGCAAAGTGCAGGAATCCAGATGTTATTGGACTGCAATTCCCATCAGCCCTAGCTGGTTGGGAGATGGTGGGAGTTGCACTGCAACTTTATCCGGAAGGCTAACAAGTTGCTCAGGCATGCTTGAACATTTGTGGCCGCTCTAGTGCCCATGCTGAGCTTGGATATTTTGCCCTTCACAAGCCCCCAGCCCTGTGCCCGGGTACTAGAAAGGAAAGTCTACATAATGTTCGTTGGAACTGCACTCCAGGGATAAACGCACAGAAACCCACAACTTCAGAGGAATGTCTCCGCTATTGAAATGAATGGGACCGGCTTCTGCATACACGCGCTTGGGATCATGGTGTCAAAAGGTCACTTGTGTGTGTGTGTGTACCTTCAAGTGGCCTGTCGACTTATGGTGACCCCATGAATCTCATCGGGTTTACTTAGGCACGGAGTATTCAGAGGTGGTTTTGCCAGTTCTTTCCTCTGAAATATAGCCCCTAGCCACTCGGTATTCGTTGGCAGTCTCCCATCCAAGTACTGACCTGGCTGACCCTGCTTAGTTTCCAAGATCAAACAGGACCTGATGCCTTTAGGTATTTATCATAAAGTGAATGAAGTTGGCATCCCAAGAGCCAAAAACGGAGAAGCAGAAGAGAGAAGTGACTCTGGCCTTTTACATGGTGAGCATCATTTCTTAAAACGTTGCCTTCCAGCACAACCACAGTTGCGCAATGCTTTTGGTTAAGGATATCGGTTTCCATGGCCTAGCGGAGATTCAAACCCTGGTCTCCTGGTGTCCTGGGTTGCATCTACACTGTCGAAATAAGGCAGTTCGACCCCACTTTAAGCACTGTAGCTCCATCCTATGGACTCCTGGGGTTTGTGGTTTCACAGGATTTTGAGCCTCCTCTGCCCAAGAGTGCTGGGTGCCTCGCCAAGGTACAAATCCCAGGATTCTGCAAGATGGAGCCATGGCAATTAAAGCGGTGCGGGACTGCCTTATTTCCACAGTGCGGATGCACCCCCTGGTCCCCCATTCCGCCAGGGCTGTGAGTTAATGGGGCTTCCTAATTCGAGGCCAAAGGGAGCCCGCGTGCCTCTTGTTTGCACAACACAAGGCCCTCGAAAATGTGCAAACACTTGCGGCTTTGTCCTTGGGCCAGGCTTGTTTGCGACCCTCCTTTGCAGCCCTTCCCAAGGGAGGGGGAGAGGGAGCATTCCCCCCCCCCCCCATCACCACCAGCACCACCACCACTTTCTCCCTTTTTATTCCCAGTTTAAATGTCCTTTGATCTCTCCATTGGCCTGGCCTTTAAAAGCCAATCCTCCAGTTCCTTTATGGAATGATTAAGGGACACTTGGGCTCCTTCTTCCTCTTGCCCCCTCCCAAAAATACACACATCCCCACACACCCCACAGGGCCACCCCCCACCCCACTTTCAGACCCTTCAGATGGTGGGGGAAACCATTGAAGGGAGACAAAGGCTGGCAGGAGGGAGCCCCAGCAGCCTTAATTAACAGCCCCTGGAAGAATGAATGAATGAGTGAAAGAAAGAAAGAAAGAAAGAAAGAAAGCGGCAGAGCAGAAGAAGTTTCAGAGTTCCCCCCTTTCCCTGAGAGAGAAGGAGGGACTTTCTAGGTGACAGAGGTGTCTTGTTTACTGTCCCATGGACATCTCTACATTGTACAAATAATGCAGTTTGACACCACTTTAATTGCTGTGCTCCATCCTCTGGAATCCCAAGATTAGACAGCTTTACAAGATCTTCAGTCACCCTTCTCTGTCAAAGGAGTTTAACAGACGGGAGGAATTTCTCTTTATTTCGAACGGAGCCAATTGGAGCCAATTCGAATTCGTGTGAATTCCCTAGTTTAGCGAATTTAAGTGAATTCCAATTGCATTCGGAATCCGTTCAGAATGACTTCCCATTACCCGAAAATGACCCCCCATTGCCTGAAATTGCATGAGATGCTTTAATACGCAATAATGTAAAACCCATGATTGGGTTCGGAATGACTTCCCTTTTGCCTTGAAATTGCGTGAGATGCTTTAATACGCAATAACGTGAAACCCCATGATTGCGTTCGGATTGCCATTAGATTATACTTCCAATTTCTGTCGTCTGATAAACTCCAAAGAGTGCCAGTGCCTTGCCAAACTGCAAATCCCAGCATTCTGTAAGATGGAGCCATTGCAGTTTCAGTGGTGTCAAGCTGCATTATTTCTTCAGTGTAGATGCACCATAAGCCAACCTTGGTGAGAGGCTTGCAACTCTTGTCCAGCACCGCTGACTGCCCCAGCTTCCAAAAGCAAACAAAAGGGTGGAAATATAGCAGTTTGACACTAGTTTAATTGCCTTGGCTCCATCTGATGGCACCGTGGGGTCTGAAGTATGATTCTCGGCACTCTTTTGAACTGTAGCATTAGAGCTTTCTGGCAGAGAAGCCTCAGCCCGAACCAAACTACAGATCCCAGAATCCCATTAGAAACAGCCATGACAGTTAAAGTGGTGTCAAACTGCTATAAATGTGTAGTGTCACTAAACTTAGGAAAATGAAAACATACCCAGGGACAGCTGTGTTGGCCATGTGGCAAGGTACCATAACATCCAAAATCCACAAAACAGTGATACTTTTATTGGGCCAACCAAATGCCAAAAATACATGTTCCTGGCTTCTTCATCAGGCAAAGATGTTAAAAATTATACTGGAGAATGAAGTTTTTGGGGAAAGGGAGAGAGATTTGCTTGCAGGAGGGATTTGGGCTGTGCTTTGGGAAATGCTGTGCTTCCCCACAATGCAAAGAGGAAAGCGATTGTGAGCACAAGTTGGGAAATTTGCATTTTTTGGTCTATTAACTTCCAGAATCTCCAAGCCAGCATGCTGACATGGGGATTCTGACAGATGTTGTCTCCAAAAGTAAGAGATCTCTAAGCTTTGATGGGAGAAGGGAAGGTCCCCCTAGAAGGTAAGCAAGGTGCACTTCACAAATCCTAAATGCAAATGATATAATTTCTGTCACTTCTTTCCCCACCCACCCCCATCTTAGAGGCCATTTTAACATTTGTGTATGTATATATTTCCTTTGTCTACCTGGTTATTGAGGCTTCAGCATTTGAGATCTGTCAGATGTCACCTCCATGGAAACGGTGTTAGATGAGGTGTAGGCACCAGCCCTACCAAGGAGGAGCCCATCATATGTATGCCAAGAATGGGCAGCAACCTATTTGTTACTGAGGAGTTTATCATACGACGGAATTAGGGGGTATAATGCAATGGCAATCCGAACGCAATCATGGGGGTTTCACGTTATTGCAAATGAGTGTATCTCACGCAATTTCGGGCAATGGGAAGTCATTCCGAATGCAATCATGGGGTTTCACATTATTGCGTATTAGAGTATCTCAAGCAATTTCGGGCAATGGGGGGGTCATTTTTGGGAAATGGGAAGTCATTCTGAACGCATTCCGAATGCAATTCGAATTCATGTAAATTCGCTAAACTAGCAAATTTTTACGTGAATTCGAATTGGCTCTATTCAAAATTGAAAGAAATTCCTCCCGTGTGATAAACTCCTGAGGTGGTCATTATGATCATTTTATGGCCAGGAACCATAAGAGAGGAGTGTAGCATTTGCTGCCTTCTGTACCGGACTAGTTCATATGGCTTCAGGTTTCTGCCTCCTGTACCAGAATAGCTCCTTAGACCGCATCTGCACTGCAGAAATAATGCAGTTTGACACCACTTTAACTATCTTGGTTCAATGCTATGGAATTCTAGGATTTTCAGTTTTGTGAGATATTTAACCTTCTCTTTCAGGGAGCTCTGATGCCACAACAAACTACAAGTCCCAGACTTCCTTAGCAGGGCTGCATTATTTCTGCAGTGAAGATGCAGCTTTAGTCATCTGGATGACTGCTGGGCCCATTTGGTATTTGGACAGCAGAATATATTTGGGCAGTCCAGGGCTCTTGGCCATAAATGCATATGTGCTGTAGGATTATTTCTGTGGCTAGGAGTGAAATAGACAAGACTAGTGGAGTGACAGGAAAGAAATAACCCGGGTGGGGGGGATGATCAGGGCTTCGCAGGACTGAATATAACTTGATTTCTTTCAATCCCTGATTGCTCAGCCTTGCCGTGGTGCTGCCAAAGTGGGACCCTGGGACAAAGGTAAGAGCCCCTACACAGTGTGTGTTTGTGTGCAATCATAGCAGAGCTGGCCTTCACATTTTGAAATAAATGAGAGAGAAATGATGTATTGTAGTGGTTAAGAGCATTGAGAGACAGCATAAATTCAACAGCCTAAACGCTGGGATACCAGGATTTGAATCCCCATCAGCCATGGAAAAGTAGTGGGTGAACCAGAGGAAGTCACACTCTCACCGACTCAGAGGAAACAAACAAAAACAAACAGCTTCATTTATATACCGCTTCATACCACCTAAGGAGTGTCTAAGCGGTTTACAACTGTAAGCTATTTGCCCCCCAACAATCTGGGTACTCATTTTAGCGACCTCAGAAGGATGCAAGCCTGAGTCGAGCTTGAGCCCTTTTGTTCGTCTTGAACTCGCAACCTTATGGTTTTGAGTGAGTGGCTGCAGTACAGGCATTTAACCACTGCGCCACCAGGGCCCCAGGAAGGCAATAGCAACCCCTCTGAAGAAATCTTACCAGGAGGGAAAAAAACATGATAGCATTGTCATGAGTTATAAATGTCTTGAGGACACACAACAACAACAACAAAAGTGTGATACTGGAGAGAGCCACCATGGTGTAGTGGTTTGAGTGTTGGACTATGACTCTGGGGATCAGGGTTTGATTCCCTGCTCAGCCACGAAAACCCAGTCTCAGCCCCTGAAAATCCCACGATAATGTTGCTTTAGGGTTGCCGTAAGTCACAGAAATGACCTGAAGGCACAGAACAACTGGAGAAATAGGCTTCTTGGAGCTGGCAGATCTTGCCTGCTTTCCCTTCCCCACATTTTGAAAAAGTATGAGCATTGGCACAATGCACCCACAGGATGCCATCCTTGGCCTGGCACTTGGAAAACCCAGAATCTGCCTGGTACAGCCCTAAAACTCACACAGTGAGAATTTGGCTGGCCTGACTCGTCTCCATCACAAAGAGGAAAGGAGAGGAGAGGACTCTCATGAACCATCTTGATCTCATTGTAGAGAACTCAATATATAAGTAATAAATAAAATAACAATCTGGGTGCCTGAAAGACTCTTGTCTAAATTTAATGAGCCGCAATATTGCAGGCCTGTTGGGAAAGGCAATGGCAAACCAACTCTGTAAACAAACCTTGCCAAGGAAACCCCACAATAGATTCGCCTTAGAGTCACCGTAAGTTGGAGGACTGGAAGGCACACCACCACAACCCTTCTGTTTTGGGTTTTAGTGGCCACACAAAACCTCCCCATGTGAACATCTGATCTGTTCAGGGTCTTTTGCAGAAGCAAAGTAGCCATTGTGTGACTGCTGCATCCATCAGAAAAAATACAAGGGGAAAGAGTTGTTTGGATGAGGGAAGGGGGCAGCCTGCTTCTTGACCTACCCAAGAACGTGTGTAAAGTGGGGCCAGAGAAGGAGGAGGAGGACACAGTACCCTGGTGTGGTTTTGTGCAGTGGCACATAGGGACGGCAGGGGTATGAATGAATAATCTGTTTGTTTGTGTAGGAAGAAGTGACTGTCTTATCCCTGAGTGTGTGGCACATGAGCGCACAAACCAAAAGAGCACTTAATGTTGGAGTGGGCAATCCGTGAATCACTTGTTCCAGAACGGCCAGTGCTGACTTGCTGTATCTCCACAGAGAGACTTAAGTACATTGAAATGAAAGGTCTGAGTTGTTGGTGTATTTGTTCATCTATGCACATTTGTGGAGAGATGTTAATGTGCGCTAGTATGGACATCTACTAGGATGGACATCCAACATGTTTTACGGTGCAAAGGCATAGCCTGGCGCATGGTTTTTCTAAACATGTGTCAAATCCCTTAAGGAAAAATGTCGTTGCTGTGTGCCTTCTGGTCCTTTCTGACTTATGGCGAACCTAAAGGCGACCCTGTCTTGGGGTTTTCTTGGCAAGATTTGTTCACGGAGGAGGCTTGCCATCGCCTTCCCCTGAGGCTGAGGGGGTACCTCAATGAAAAGAACTAACTCAAGGGACAAAAATATTGTTGGGACAAGTTCAACGGGTGCCTTTGCCAGCTGGAGTGTCACGAAAGGCCAAGATAAAGTCGAAAGCCCCTGAGGGACAAGGACACACACTTTGAGGTCGCCCTTGAGGTTGTTTGGGGTCTTGTCTTCCATAGTAAATGACAGCCCTATACTTCTGAGGAGCAGAAGTTGTTGACTTGCAGGTGGAGAGGAAGATTGGCTCAGACGCAAGGATGGAGCCCTTCCTAGTTGGTGAATTTTTATGCCTTCAAGTCACTTCCAAGGTGCTTTCTTGGCGAGTTTCTTCTGAGGGGGGTTTGCCACTGCTGTCCTCTGAGGCTGAGAGAGTGTGGCTCGGTTGCCCAGGAGTGACCCAGTGGGTTTCATGGCCCAGCTGGGACTTGAACCCAGGTCTCCAGAGTCGTCGTCCAGCAATGAAACCGCTCCCCCAAGCTGGCTCTGGCTTTTCCTCATGGGCGGCCTCCACGGTTGTTTTTGTGTGGCTCCTGCCTTGGCCCCTTCTTCCCTCTCCCTCCCTCTGCCCCCAGCCCCGAGGGGAGCGGCGCCTCCGAGTCTGAGATGGGGGCCGAGGACTGGGCCCACCCTGCCCCGGACAGGCCTCCTCCTCCTCCTCCTCCTCTCTGGCCCCCTGAGTCTCGCCCAGGAGGAGGAGGACCAAGGGGCCGACAAAGGCCGGCAGGGCTTGGCTTTCAGCCCCGTCGTTAGGGCAACCCCCAAGAATGCCACCATCCCCCCCAAAGAGGAGGAGGAGGAGGAGGAGGAGGAGGAAGGCAGGCCCCCTTCAGTTCAAAGGCGGCCCCGGCACCCCTGGACTCCCTGATTTCTAAGGCTGCATCCACACTGGGGAAATAACCCGGTTTGGCCCCACTTGAATTGCCTTGGCTCAAGGCTCTGGAATTCTGGGAGTTGGAGTTTGTTGTAGAGGTCTGAGCACTAAACTGTGATTTTGGAGAGCAGAGTTTGATTCTCTGCTCAGTCATGGAAACTCATTGGGCATCTCTGGGTGAATCGTGCACTCCCAGTCACAGAAAACCCTCCGCTAGGTTCACTTTAGGGTCACAATAAGTTGCTGTTAAGTCGAACCAAACAGGAGAACAAATTAAGTAGGGAAAAAAATTGAAGATGTTAGTCATTATAGGTCTGCATTTTGCTGTTTCTCTTCTTAGGAGTTTATCAGACGACGGAAATTGGAAGTATAATCTAATGGCAATCCAAACGCAATCGTGGGGTTTCACGTTATTGCGTATTAAAGTATCTCACGCAATTCCAGGCAAAAGGGAAGTCATTCCAAACGCAATCATGGGGTTTATGTTATTGTGTATTAAAGCATCTCACGCAATTTCGGGCAATGGGGGGTCATTTTCGGGTAATGGGAAGTCAATCTGAATGCATTCCGAATGCAATGGGAATTCACGTAAATTCGCTGAACTAGCGAATTCACATGAATTCGAATTGGCTCCAATTGGCTCCATTTGAAATAAAGAGAAATTCCTCCGTCTGATAAACTCCTACGTTAAGATGGTATGGAGGGGCATATATATCTTGCAGGCTGGCACTTTCTTCTTCTGACTATGTGGCCACTGGGAGATTCTCAAAGTCCAGGAAATTTAACATCCATTTGCATCACAACAAAAACACGTCCTATGCAAGCACCTTGCCTGATGAAGAAGCCAATGACGCTTGGAAAGCTTGCAACATGTATATTGTGCATTTTGATTGACCAATAAAGGTATCACTGTTGGGTGGTTTTGTTTTGTTTTTTAATTGGATTTGCTATATGGCCAACGTAGCTACCCTTGGATGTTTTTTGGATTTTAAGATACCGCATTATAGCCACAACAGGGGAATCCTAAACCCAGTGGATTGGGATCTCCTATTTGAAGTTTCAACCTCCAACGAAGATAAAACATTTTTCTTCATAAATTTGGACTGGATTAGCATGTTTTACCTCAACACCACCTAAAGTTTTCCTGATGCAAAAGCATGAAGGCTTCTTGAGAAATCCAGTGTCCTCTGCCTAACAAAGGGCCCTGTGGCTCACAAGGATGGAGACATGATGGATGGCAAAGGAAATGTCTTTATTGTGATGCCAATAGATGTTTAACCTCCTGGACTTTGCCCACATAGTCAGAAGGAGGAGGTGCCAGCCTGCAAGATATGCCCCTCCATACCATCTTAACTAAAACGAGAAACAGCAAAATGACTATTTTTTTTCCCTCCTGTTTGGTTTGTAACACCTTGCCTGATGAAGAAACCAGTGAAGCTTCGAAAGCTTGCAACTTTTATACTGTGCATTTTGATTCACCAATAAAGATATCATTGTGGAGTCGAAGGCTTTCACAGCCGGCATCCATAGTTTTTTGTGGGGTTTTCAGGCTATGTGGCCATGTTCTAGAAGAGTTGCTTTGTGATGTTTCGCCAGCATCTGTGGCTGACATTTTGCCAGCATCTGTGAATCATGCCTTCTGATGGTTTGGCCAAAGTAGGAGGGCCTCAGTTTGATCGTTTTGGGTTTCACGGAAATTTCTGGCTTGATCTGTTCCAGGACCCATTTGTTTGTCTTTTTGGCTGTCCAGGGTACCCTCAGCGCTCTTCTCCCGCACCACATCTGAAATGAATGGATTTATTTCCTATCTGCTTTCTTCACTGTCCAGCTCTCACATCCACACACGGCGATGGGGAATCCAATGGCTCGCTGAATCTTTAGCGCTCAGTTGGACCTCTCCGCATTTGAAGCTCCTGTCTAGTTATTTCACGGAAATGCCGAGACCATTCCTAGGCTGCGTTCACACTGGAGAAATAAACCGGTTTAAGTGCCACGGCTCAATGCTGTGAAATTCTGGGAATTGTAGTTTGTTGTGGGGCCCAGAGCGGAGCAGAGCTCCGCTCTGGACCCCACAACAAACTACAATTCCCAGAATTTCACAGCATTGAGCCGTGGCACTTAAACCGGTTTATTTCTCCAGTGTGAACGCAGCCCTAGTCTTCCTCTGCTTTCTTGACTGCAGTCCCCATAACTCCCTAAAAAGAAGGAATAGGGCTTCGAGTTCATTGCATTAAATCCGACACTGCCAGTTCCCTTCCACACGTGGCCTCTGGCCTTTCCCCCTCAGTTTCTGGGTCCCTCTTTGAAGACAAAACCCCAGAAACAACCACCGGCCTCCAGCCTTGGCGCTGATCGAGGTTTTTCCCCCTCTCCAAACACCCTCCCCGGCCGGTGCCCAAGACAAAAAGTAGATCACGGTTGATTTAAAAGTCTTGTTTGTCAGAGAGCACATTCCTCCTCCTCCCCCCTGCAAGCCTTGGAGAGATGAAGTCTTTGAAGAGGGCCAACTGGGTGTCAATAAGTGGCTCCCCCCCCCCTTTCTTCAGCCCCCTTGGAGCCATATTCAGATGGGAAAAGCCTTCCTTGCCAAATTGCCATAGAAATCCTAACGCACCATGAAGAGGGTCCGAGCGCCAGGCCTTCCGTTCTAGAGAAGGCCCAAATGGCTTTGAAGGCCCATTGCCACACTCAAGGAAACTCCAGGGAAAGGCAAGGGGAGAGAAAGAGAAAGGCAGGCCGGCCCTTCAAAAGCAGCCACAGAGAAGGGGCCAAACTTCTTTGCAGCCCCACATTGTCAACTAGCTTTTCTCTTTGATATCTTTCCCATGAATGCTCCCGGGTCCAGGGGAGGAGGGGGGTCTTGCGTTCCTCTCCTTTGCGCCAGAAACTCCATTAGAGAGCCATCATCAGTCCCCTTTTTCGCCATTGTCCCTCCACCAACCAAGACACCTTAACCCAGACTTGCACAACTTGGCAGTAAGTAGGGGCCAAAATTAAAATGAGTAAAAGTTCTTCAGACCGCATATAGATTTAATTAATTATTAATCGATTCATTTTTATTAATATTATTAATAGTAATTCTGTTCTCCTCATCTCCTCAGGAGAAAGCAGGGCAAGGCTTCGTCCCTCTTCCTCCTCCACTTTAGCCTTCAGGGGTGAACATTCACCCTCTTCCTTCTATGCCACCTGGCCTTCTCTTTGGAAGAAAACCCAGTGATAGTGGAGCCTTCAGGGCTGAGCTTTCATCCTTCCTCCTCCTCTGAAGAAGGCTAAGCTGCGGAGGAGCCTTAAAGTTGTTCCACATCCTCATGGGCCACCCAAAATCCTTTGGCGGGACACATGCGGTCCCTGGGCCATACGTTGTACAGGCCTGCCTTAACGAAAGACCTCCTTTTTTTCGCTTTCACTCCCACTCACGAGCAAGAGATTACTTATTGACTTATTCTCGGCTTCTCACGATCCCCGATCGTTGGTGTAACATGTGTTTAAAAAACAAAAAATTATTTTGATTGACAGTTGAGAGTTGAGTATTATGGTTGGCAGCAGTGTGTGTTTGATTGCTGTGTGTTTGGAGCTGTGAAGCAGAAGTTGGTTATAAGACAGAGAGGTGTGCGTGTGTATGCACGCACTGTATTATATTGTATATATATTACAGTATATTGAAGATAAAAGCCTACAGAAACTTTGGATGAATCAACTGTCTGTGATTGCTTCTTTTAGGTGTGAAAAGTATTTAAGTGGTCAGTGTACTGCCAATACCAAAAGCAGTGGTTTTTTGCTTTTATACTGTGTACATTGGGGGGTTTTTTGGCTGTAGCTGGGTAATTTTTACCCAGACTGCACTGGGAATTGGCCTTGCCCAAATATTAATACCGACCAACAGAAATAATCCAGTTTGACGCCACTTTCACTGCTGTGGCTCAAGACTATGGAATTCTGGGAAGTGTAGTTTGTTGTGCCAAAATACCTATTATCCCATCTATTCTGATACCGTAGTATTATTGAGGTGCGCTCTATTGCTACAGAACTTAACGCATGCTTTTCTATTTGGTGCTTGGTGGAAAGTGTGTACGCAGAAGGACTCCCGTCTTATCGGTCACTCATTCTTTGTCAGAAAGGCTACAGAGAAGAGCTCCTTGAGATATCATGCCTTGGCCAGATTGACCAAATCTGACTTGCAAAGTGTCTTCCTTGCAAAGGGTCTATCAGAGCTGCTGGCTTCTTTCCTCTGTCATGGGCAGGATTCACCATAGAAAACAGGCCTCTTTTCCAATGTTATGGTACCTCTTGTCAATTCAGCCGTATTGCATACTACAGAGACAGAAACCTGTAGCTGCCCAAAGCTTTCTAGCACACCAGAGCCTGGTCCATAGGCAGGCACGATCACCTAAGTAACCTTGTTTCTTACTGAAGATGTAAAGTAGATCCACTGGATCTATTGGATTTCCCTACTTACGGATTCATTGTTCCACAACTGATTCAACAAGGCTGCTCTAGGATTGCACAAACTGTGTGTGCAAGTGTGTTTTACTTTGTCAAATACTTGCATGGAAAGTGAAATACGATCCTATTATCCTGAGTAAAGAACTGTTCCTACCTAAGAAGAGTTAAGATCCTCTGGACATCTTCTTGCTACTTGGCTGGAGGCAAATTGGTTGAGTAAAATTATTTGTGGCAAACATTTCATACTAACAGGGAGACAGGCCTACAACATTAATATTTACAGTAAGATAATTTTATAAAGTATTTTAATTCTTTCATTACAGGGAGGGGGGAAATCACATCACAGGAATGCTTGCCACATTTTGTGATGGATGAAATGGCGATCCGTCCTCAACACACAACAACAAACTGCACATCAGGTATAAGAATACTTTTATTTCACTTTAACTATTCTCGCTTTCTTTTGACCAGGTTTACAGATGCGAAGGAGGTATTGTATGTGACTTAAAACATGTGGAGAAAGCTATGGCAGAGTAGACAAATACTGTGTTACTCCTGGCACCTCCGAACGATAAACACCTAAAACCTGAAAGTAAGTTCACTCAAGTAAGTATATTTCTTTGAAGATGTTAATTTTGCATTAAACAAAACAGGAAGCGTGGATTGTGAATAGTGCAATCTATTTTGTGGCAGTGGGGTGTGTGTGTGTGTGATAAAATGTATAAATTAAACAATTCTTTTTAAAAACTGAAATAATTTTTCTGAAACAAAAGATCACTGAAGTATAAATTATCATTTTAAAGTCCATGTTTTTACTTGACTGCATTTTGTCGCCTGGTGACCTGAATGGGTTTGGAAGAAGGACTGACAAGAGAAATAAACAATATTAAAAAAGCCTTTTGTATTCAAGTTGTCATGTATATATTTACAGACAGTAGCTAATAAAAGGAACATCCTTTTTTTCTTCTGTCATATAACAGGACATTTAGAGGCTTCCAGAGGGGACAGCACCATGCACTGTACTAAGAAACAAATATTCCTATAAACTATATTGAATCACCAACACACTGCACAGAAGACATGCAGGAAGTACCTGTTTTTCACATTACATTATTCATTCAAGTAACCTGGAAAATATGACTTTTCCCTCCGAAACAACCACAGAGTTTATGGACAACCGTTCACCAAAATTAATAATATTTTTTCTTTGGCGTGTTCTGTACTCGTCAAACAGAAAAGCACGGGGAGGGCGAGGGGGTGGGCTCATATCTAAAAATAATGAAAATAAATAAATTTCAGTTGTACAAAATAAATCACATCCACGTACAATTTGTAACAATAACGACGAGAGACTACAGATCACAGTACAGACGCGTTTTAAAAATTTCCCCCGTACATTTCTACAAGCCCCGGGAATGCAGAGGCAACCAGTTACAAACCCAGTGGTCTCTGAGGATGTGTGATAAACCAGCTTTTTGCATATGAAATGTTTCCTACCAACTGCATCAGAAACCTTTAGTTTTGCATGACATCTCTCTCTTTTGTCTCTTGGTAGCTAGGCCAAAGGTAGGTTTATTGGACACTTCTCACCACCCTCTCCCAGTTACACAACTATGACAAGTTGCTTTCCTTACACAAAGAAAACGAATTAAAAACCACAACACGCTTTGGTTATTGGTACATTGCATACAAAACAGGATGTCAGAATCTGTGGGGGAATACAGAAGTCATTTTAAAAAATATTTTGTACACGTTAAAGGTGTAAAGCTGGAACAGTAAAAAATAATATCTTCCAGGAAGTATGTGTCACTCCAGCATTATAACGCTTTCAACAGGTTTAACTTTGACACAACAGCTGTGAAGTTCACACAACACTTTTGACTCAGCACTACGTTTCCCAAATATTGCTTACTCATAAATCCAATTTACTCTGATTCATTGTGACTGGAAGTGTGTTTTGGGCTTGTGGCCTTTTGCTCCACACCACACAAAGAGCTTCTAATTTAGTCAAATCTTTATGGGGGGAAATGCATACAACAATCCCACTTGTAAGTAACATTAAAATCAGTTGACCAAATGCATTTAGGATTTCATAAATACATTTTTAAAAAATAACAACAGCGTTAGTATTGACATGAAGCAGCTGCTTTTATTTCTCACTCAATTCAGGACTAGGGTGATTTTTAAAATAATATTAGAAGGATTTAAAGAATGGAGTCATGTCAGACTGAAGTTACTTTATTCTGAATAAACGCTGAACAAGACTACACAAGGGGTTTTTTTGTGAAAATCCCGTTCAGCTACTTCTATGATTGTGCCCACCTTCATTTACTTGGAAGGGAGTCCCATTTAAAACAATGGACCAATCTTCCAGGTAAACATATTTATATAGCATTGATCCGTAAGGGCACACATTTAATACTAGTTTGGACATTGTTTTATGTGCAACCCAAAGGCTACATTTAGGCTTTTGGTTTCGAGATCTTCGGGAAATCCAAACACAAAGGCAGTGAACTGTATGTATACGTTGTTATACATATACCTGTACAATATTTGGGCAGAAATAATCAGGTGGCATCTTCATAGGTGGTAATGATGGGGCATAGAAGAACGTACCCTGGACAAAAAATATTACCTGGCACAGAGAAAGGCCATTAGCTTCCTAATTACATTCAAAAGCCATATTATTCCTGGCTTTATTTTGGGGGGTGAAAAACCTATTGCAATCAATGGTCATTTGGGCAATGAGTAAACTTCAGACCAAGCAATGAACACCGAACAACGGTCTGGTGTCTTCCTAACATTTTGGGGGGGAAGGGTGGATCCCTTTTACGGTCCGTGGGTTTTTCTAAAGATTCTTCCTCTTCTTAATAAAATAAAATTTAAAAAAAAGAGAGCGACAGAGAAAGAGAGAGGCAAGTCCAACGTCTCAATTAAATTAATTACACGTACAAACACCATAGGGTTTCATATAATGAATAAATAGCCCCAGCGAACCAAGATGGCGCGTGGGTCGCCATCCATGAAGGCCGGCACCGCTTCCTCCCTCCTAGTCCTAGCAAACAGCCCTAGTTTCAGAGTTCCTATAAGTCTCTTCCTCTTCCTCATCCTCTTCCTCGTCCTCCTCCGAAGAGGTGGCGTTGCTCGACGGCGTGCGGAGGTGGTTGGGTAGGCCGCCCTGCGCCTGGCAGACGTACCACTCGTTGAGATTGGTGACCTGAGGAGAGAGGTTGGTGGGGTGGCCGCCCCGGCCGCCGGAAGAGTCCCGGAGAGGGGAGAGGGGGTCCCCCAGGGCCGTCCCCGTGGGCTGGTAGCCGCGAGGGGGTCCCAGGGTCGGGGAAGGCGGAGGGGACTTGCAGTGGACCTTCATGTGCTTGCGCAAGGAGCTCGGGTGCGTGTAGGACTTGTCACAGCCCCTGACCTTGCAGAAGTATGGCTTGTCGCTGGTGTGGACGTGGGAGTGCTTCTTCCTGTCACTGCTGTTGGCGAACTTCCTGTCGCAGCCGTCGAACTCACACTTGAAAGGCTTCTCCCCTGAAAAGACAAGACCAAAAAACACACAAAAAAAACAGCCATCATGGGAATGGGAAGGGAATGGGAAGACCACACAAGTCTTTGTATTGACATGTGAAAACCAAACACACAAGGATGGGGAGGAAAAGGGGCTCACAACACAACAGCTCCAAGAGATGGGCCATCATCATCATCATCGTCTCCTCAAAAGCAGAGCAATGGTGCTCAGGCCTTCATTCCCATTTTCCAGGGCCATCATCATCATCATCATCACAACAACAATGCAATGGAAGCACCCAGGTACACAAAGCTACAGCTTTCAGTTTGTCTAAGGCCCATGTCTAGACTGCTACATATATATATATCAGGTTTCAGATAAACACATCCGGTGCAATAGAAGCATCTCTCCTTATTCAATGTCCCTAATTCTCCTCCAAGAAGAGGGGGGGGGAATTAAAGAACAGATTAAAATGGGGGCTCACATGGAAATTTGGGCTGTGTTCACACTGGAGAAATAAACCGGTTTAAGTGCCATGGCTCAATGCTGTGAAATTCTGGGAATTGTAGTTTGTTGTGGGGCCCAGAGCGGAGCGGAGCTCCGCTCTGGACCCCACAACAAACTACAATTCCCAGAATTTCACAGCATTGAGCCATGGCACTTAAACTGGTTTATTTCTCCAGTGTGAACACAGCCATAGAGAGAGAGCTTTGTCTTCACAGAAACCCATGTTGTCATAATCCCTTCCCAGTAGTTCCCAAAAGGAGGGTTTTTCCACCCCAAAAAATAGCAGCAACACCTGTTTAAACATATCCCTTCCCTCCTCCTCCTCCTCTTCCTCTCTTTCCCTCCTCCTTTTTACTCTCTCTGAATCTCTCTCTCTCTTTCTTGCCTCCCATCCTTTCCTTTTCCCACTTTCTTATCATGAAGGAAACCATCCATGCAGAAGGCCCAGCTCCCTGAGAAAGGCAAGCCCTGTATTGACATATAGAGAAGATAGATAGATAGATGATAGATAATTTCCCTGGGCCTCTAAGACACACAAAGCAGGGCAAGGGGTTGTTATACAGACCTCTTTCCCTTGCCAGGGACAAGGAGGCTTTACTGCACAAAACCCACACTCCTGTTTTTTTAATAATAATAATAATGATAATGATAATATGATTTATTCATATTTGTCTTTTCCTTGTGGAATCAAGGTGGATTAATAAAGCAGAGGGATCAAAAATACAAAACGCACACACACACCCCAGCAAATATAATAACAATACCATATTTATACCAAAAAAAAAAAAAAAGAAGGAAAAATACATAATAAAAAGCACAAAATACAGAATTTTGGGGTTGCTATGGTGGGGAGGAGCTGCTGGGCAAAGGCCTAGTCTATTTTGGAGGAAAGATATATAAATAGAGAGAGAGAGAGCTCTTGATAATGAGTCCCAATTAAATACAATTGCATTTCCAAACAACATTAGTGTACTTTTTGTATAAGGCTATTCACAAAGTGTGGAGATATTATATTTATAGTATACATAAACTATATAGTTAAAATGCAATTGCATTTCAAACCACATTTAGTGTACTTTTTTTATAAGGCTATCGTATTAGACTATTTCACAAAGTGTGGGTGTATACAGACAGAGAGAGAAAGAGAGAGTACACTAAATGTTGTTGGAAATACAATTGCATTTTAACTGGGACTCCTTCTCAGCCTCGTTTTCAATTCGAGTTTGCTCAGGAAGAAGAACCCCTCTAGGGCTCAGTTGCTTCATCCTGGTTGATCTTAAACAGGTTTACTCGGTTAAGGATTTCCCAGTTGGGCAGGACGTTATTATATACATATAAAATCCGTTTTCTTGGGGATTTTCCTTTTCCTTTTGTATACCGATGCCGAATTAAGTTTTCAGTTGGCTATCTCAAGCACTGTTCGGATGAAGAAGAGAGACCTTTCAGCGGCGGTAAGGTAACTAAACAGAAACGGTCCCGAACTATTTCGGGAAATTCACAAAACCTTAAAGTCCAGTCCGTTAAGAAAAAGATCTTAGGGCCACATTCCCCTGAGGCTGAGAGAGTGTGACTTGCCCCAAGGTCACCCAGTGGGTTTCCAAGGCCGAGCTGGGAAGAACCCACAAAAAAAAAAGCCCCACGCCGCGCACCACGTCCACAGCTCCCGCTTTGCAGCAAACACGCAATAAATCAAGGAAAACAATTAAGGGACGTTTTCCCCCCCCGTCCCACATTTGCCCCCCTAAACAGCCCCCGGTGGGTCATAGCTCTCTCTGCGCAGCACTATAAATCCCAGCTGCCCTGTTAAAGTCCAGACAAAAAAAGGGCGGCTGCAAATCAAAAATTGAGTGGTTGTAAAAGCTCCAGCTTCAGATCAAAGCCCACATCCGACTATTGCATTCCCACTGGGGAAATAATCCGATTTGGCAGCGCTTTGAGTCTTTGTCTGGCTCAAGGCTATGGAATTCTGGGAGTTGGAGTTTGTTGTGGGGCCCGGAGCGGAGCTCCGCTCCGCTCCGGGCCCACAACAAACTCCAACTCCCAGAATTCCATAGCCTTGAGCCAGACCAAGACTTAAAGCGCTGCCAAACCGGGTTATTTCTCCCGTGTGGATGTAACCCTAAACTCCTAAGGAAGAGCCACGTCCAGGTATTTCCCTCCTTTACAGAACAAAACCAAGCATCTCTTCCTCTGCCTGCCAAAGGATGCTGTGGAAGAGGAAAGCTGGCCTGGTTCGGTTGGAGGGTTTTTATATTTTCCCTCCCCACAACCGCAGGGGGCGCTACGGAGGAGATCAGGCCAACACACAAACCCACAAATACACACACACACACACACAGACACCTCCAGGAGAAACGTGGTTTTTAAAGAGCCTAGGAGCAAGGGGGGAAATACATTACTTATTCATGACAAAAACCACATGTTAGAATGAAGGTGAGGGAATGGAAGGAAAGAGGGAAAAAAGGAAGGAAGGAAGGAAGGAAAGAGGGAGAGAGAGGGAGGGAGGTAATGAAGAAGTAATGAAGGGAGGAAGGAAAGAAGAGAGAGTAGGAGGGAGGGAGAGAAAGAGTGTAGAAGTACCTGCGGAGGGAAAAGGCGCTAAGGGGTGAGAAAAAGGAAGGAAGGAAGGAAGAAAGGAAGGAGATGAAGGAAGGAAGGAAGAAGCAATGAAGGAAGAGAGAAAAGGAAGAAAGAAGCAATGAAGGGAGGGAGAAAAGGAAGAAAGAGGCAATGAAGGGAGGGAGAGGGCAGAAAGAGTTTGGAAGTGCCCGAGGAGGGAAAAGGCACGGAGGGGTGAAAGGAAGAAGGAAGGAAGAGAAGAGAAGGGAGGGAGGGAGGAAAGAAGCAAGGAAGGAAGATAGAGAGGGAGGGAAGGAAAGAAACAATGAAGGCAGTAAGAGGGAGGGATAGACGAAAGAAGGAAGGAAAGAAGAGAGGGAGGGAGGGAGGGAGAAAAAAGAGTGTAGAAGTGCCTGCGGAGGGAAAGGAGGAGAAGGGGTGAGGAAAAGGAAGGAAGGAAAGAAAAGAGCGACGGAAGGAAAGAAGCAATGAAGGGAGGGAGGGAGGGAAGGGAGGAGTGTGGCGGTGCCTGGGGCTGACCTGTGTGGGTCCTTTTGTGGATCTTGAGGTTCTCGGAGCGGGCGAAGACCTTGCCGCAGCCGGGGAAGGGGCAGGGGAAGGGCTTCTCTCCCGTGTGGACGCGGATGTGGTTGATGAGCTTGTACTTGGCCTTGAAGGGCTTCCCTTGGCGGGGGCATTCCTGCCAGAGGCAGACGTGGCTGCTCTGCTCGGGGCCCCCGACGTGCTCCACCGTGACGTGGCTGACCAGCTCGTGCATGGTGCCGTAGGTCTGGGAGCAGGGGGGCGCCCTCGGGGAGGAGGACGGGGCGGCGGGGGCCTCCTCCAGCCACTTGCAGATCAGCTCCTGCTTGAGGGGCTGGCGCATGTACCGGAGGAAGGCGGCGGTGGCCGCGGCCGAGGCAGGCCCCGACGGGGAAGGCTGCTGCAGGGCCGGCTGCGAGTGCGAATTCTGAGGATGATGCTGATGCTGCAAAGCAGCAGCCGCCGCCGCTAGATTCACCGGGTAGCCGTGAGCGGAGGCTCCGTAAGCGGCGGCCTCGACGGCGGAGGGGCCTCGGAAGGGCTCCACGCGGCCGTAAAACTCGGCCGCCGCCGCCGCAGCCGCCGCCACGGCCAGCCCGAGCCGCATCTGCCCGTTGAGCGGGTGCTGGGGCCCCGTCGGGGCTTCGTGGTGGGGGTGGTGCAGGGCCGGGAAAGACGCTCCGTGGGGCTCCCCTCCGTAGGTCCCCGCCGAGGAGATGAACATCGGGGAGCTGGCGGCGACGGAGGCAGAGGACCCCGACGGAGGAGGGTGAAGCTGCTGGGGCTGCTGCTCCCCTCGACGGTGTCCGGAGGAATAAAGAGCCTCCGGGCCGGGCTTGTCCCCGTGCTGGGTCCCGAAGGGCTCCTCCCGGAGCAAGTGGGGGAAGCCGCCGCCTCCTCCTCCTCCTCCTCCTCCTCCGGCCGCAGCCGCTCCTCCTTGCCCGACGTGCAAAGCGGCCAAGTCGGCCAAGCGGAGGCTGCTGCCGCTGCTGCTGCTGGGGCTCCTCCTCCTCTTGCAACTCATGGCTGCTGCTGCTGAGCGCAGGCCGACGGGGAGGGGAGCCCTCCTGCTGCCCAGGGCCAGCCCCGAGGGGGGCACGACGACGGCCTTCCTCCTCCTCCTCTTCTTCCTCTTCCTCCTCCACTTCTTCACTCCCAGCAGCAGGGCCTCCTCCTCCTCCTCCTCCTCGAAGGCCTTGCCGACCATGGAGTGCCTAGACGGCCCTCCAGTTCCTCCTCCTCCTCCTCCTCCTCCTGCTGCTGCTGCCCCTTTTCTCTGGAGCCTCGGCCTCCACCTCGGGGGCTTCTGTCCGGCCCAGGGCCCCGGCTGCCCCTCCGTCCATCCTCCTCCCGCTTTCCTCCTCGGGGCTCCTCCGCCTGGCCTCCAGCGATTGGCGGCCGAGCGCCGGGCACATTATTTGAGCCTCGCGGTCGGGAAGCGGAGTTTGGGCCGTCGGAGGGGTGGGATTGGCGGGAGAGGCGTGATTGGCAGGGGCCCCGGCGCCGCCGATTGGCTCCCATTCAGGCCGGGCGCCCGGCGGGGGACCGCCCCCTCGTGCTCTCCTCCTCGCCTCCAGGCTCCAGCCGCGAAAAAGGGAAAGGGAAAGGGACGAAGAAGGGAAGGGAAGGGAAGGGAAGGCCAGGGCCCGGACCCTCCCCTCGCCCTCCCCTCTCGCTCGCTCCCTCTCCCCCGCCTGGAGAAAAGTTGCACTTCGGAGGAGGAGAAGGAGGAAGGGGGGAAGTCAGGAAGAAAGAGAAGGAAAGAAGGAAGAGAAGAAGGAATGAAGATAGAAAGACAGAAAAAAGAAAGAAAGAAGGAAGGGAGAGGGATGGAGGGAGAAAGAGGAAAGAAAGGTAGATAGAAAGAGAAGGAAGATAGGAAGATGAAGGAAAGAAGGAAGAGAAAGGAAGGAAGGAAGGACGGAAGATAGAAAGAAAAGGAAGGAAGGAAGGAAGGAAGAAAAGGAAGGTAGCAAGAAAGATAGAAAGAAAAAAGGAAGGGAGGGAGGAAGAGGGAGGGAGGGAAGAAGAAAGGAAGGAAGATAGAAAGAGGAAGGAAGAGGAAGAAAGATATAAAGAAGGAAGGAAGCTAGGAAGGTGAAGGAAAGAAGGAAGAGGAAGGAAGAAAAGACGGAAGCTAAAAAGAAAGAGAAAGAAAGAGGAAGGAAGGAAGGAAGGAAGGGGAAGGAAGGGGAAAGTTAGCGCCCAGCCGTCGGGGGAAGGAGGGAGGGAGGGAGAGCCAAAGAAGCGGAGGGCCAGGAAAAGGAGGACGGGGAGGGGGATGGAGAAACCTCCTGCGACATCCCTAGGACTTTCCTACCGACCCCTTCCCCGTCAATTGGAGGGAAAGGAATTCGCACCCAGCTCCTGCTTGGCCCCCTTCCCCACTTCCGCCCGCGACCAGGCACGTCCTCCTTTTCCAGGACCCGTCCTCCTTTCCCACCTTCTGTCCAGGGAGAGTTCCAAAAGGGCCCTCCACGTGTTGGAGCAGGAGTCAGAGGCACGCATTTACATTTTTGGTTTTCATTTGGTTCATGGCCTCTTCTTCTTCTTTTTTCTCTCTCGAATGTCCTCCATTTGGTCCTCCTTTGAGGTGAGGGGCATCTTTCAGGGTTGCATGCACACTGGAGAATTAACCCGGTTTGGCACCGCTTTAACTTGTCTGGCTGAAGGCTATGGAATTCTGGGAGTTGGAGTTTGTTGTGGGCCCAGAGCGGAGCGGAGCTCCGCTCTCGGCCCCACAACAAACTCCAACTCCCAGAATTCCATAGCCTTCAGCCAGACAAGTTAAAGCGGTGCCAAACCGGGTTAATTCTCCAGTGTGGATGCAGCCAATATCTGTCCAGATGTTGCCTTAAACGCTCAAGCGCAACAGATGTTCATTCTGCAGCTGAAAAAAAGGGCTCCAGGCTTTCCTTTTTTCCCTAAAAAACGGAATGAATTACTTTTGCTGCGGGTGGAAATAACTCGTTTCGAGGTGCCAGCCTTTCAAAGGTCTGTCTCTCTCCTGAGAGACGTCAGATCCGACTCTTCAGGTCGGAAACCTCAGAAGAATAGGTCACTCAGCCCCTCTTTCTCTGATTTTGAAAAAGGAAAGAGGATGGAATTGATCTTCAGGATGTAAAGTCACGGTTTCTAAAGCTTCCCGCCGCACTTCAGAAATAATCCGGGTTGACACCGCTTTAATTGCCTTGGCTGCATGCTATGGATATTTATGGGGATGGCAGTTTGTTGGGCTCTGCTTCCTGGTGCCCCAACAAACTCCCATTCCCAGAATTCCATAGCATGCAGCTAGGGCAATTAAAGCGGTGTTTTTTTCTCCAGACTAAAAGTGCATAAACCTTAAAATAAACCACTTTAATAGTTTAACATGTTTACACTTGAGATTATATATATCTAATATATATATATATATAGGTGTAATTCCGAGATCTCACCATCCTCTCTGCTCCTTGGAAGGTTTTCATTGAAAGGAACGCGTTGCAAACTTATTTGAGGAACAGGTGAAGGGGAAACGGAAAGGAACGGCTTCGGATCGACCCCGAAGCAGGGTGACCAGACGTCCTCCTTTTCCAGGACATGTCCTCCCCTTCAACCTTGTGTCCAGGAGGAATTCCAAAACAACATGACTCAAATAATAGGCATTTTCACTGATATTAGTGTTGCAACGTCCTACATTTTCCCCTAAATTTGCAGAGTCTTGGTCCTCCTTTTGAGGACGTCTGGTTTCCCGCCCCAAAGCAAGGCGTTTTCCGACGTTTCTTTGTAACTACTGCTTTCAATGGATGGGAGGGACTGCCCAATGCAACGAATGTAGTTAGGGCTGGAGAGGGGAAAGTCCACATTTGCGTTGTGCACAATTGTGCCAAAAAAATAGCATTGAAACGTGGCTTCCTCGGTCTCTTCCAAGGCAGGGAAGGGAAGGAGGTGGCTTCCTTCCTTCCCTTGGATTAAAAAGCCTGAGCAAGAAGAATTCCGCCTGGAGCGGCATTTCCATAATGCAAAGTAGTTCGTTCCTTCAACGGGGGGCCGAAAGGCTGCCTTCCCCAGCCGCCCTTCGACGGAGAAGGCAGACTTTTTGGCACAAGGTCTCGCCAGTCGTTTTGCGCTTAATTTGAAACAGACGGAGAGGCGAGGCGGAAAGACTCCCAAGCCATTGCTCCAGCTCTCTCTCTCTCTCTCTCTTTCTCTCTCTCTGTCTTATAAAAATCTAGGAAGACATTGGCCTCCTTTTTTAAATCCTAAAAGGGCTGCGGGTGGGACAGAAGGAAAGACATCTTAGACCTGATGGGAAGCAAGTGGGGAAAAAAGCCGACACCTAGTTTCCAAAAAAATGGCATCACCCAATAAATATCTTCAGCAAGAAAAGTTTACTCTCCGGACTTGCAAAAACTTCACAACAACCAAGCGAGATCTTTTGGTTTTTGAGTCCTGGGCAAAGAGCGGGATACAAATAAATATAATAAATCAATATATTAATAAATACTGAGCCGGGTCAATTTATTCGGCTTTTGGCCACACTGTAGATAAAGACTATTCTGAAATTCTGTCGCTACACCTGTTGCCAGTTCGTCCTTTCTTACAACGCTTAGATTTACCCGAAAGTAAAACCAGGGTGAGCAGGCGTCCTCCTTTTCCAGGACGTGCCCTACATTTCAACCTTCCGTCCAGGAGGAAAATTTTAAAACCGTGCTCCAATCTGGAGCATAACGGAGGAGCATTCATTTACATTTCGATGAGTGTTTTTAACCTTTTTTAAAGTAATGCCCTCCACTTTTGTTGAATGTCCGACATTGTGTGTTGTCATCCTTAGGACACCTGACTGTGTAGAGCCTACCTGGCTCAAAGGACTGGACTTCAAGGTGGTGGCATTTTTTGACTTCTCTTCGTCAAAAAGAGGCATTGAAACCGATAGGACTTAGGTGAATGATGGCTAACCGATAAATGGAGCCGCCCTGAAGCTGAACAAGTTCGGAACCAACTGAGTGGGTCCTTCTTCCAGGAAAGGATGCAGAGTTTCGGAGACAAGGGAGCCCTTCAGGCAAAACAAATCGTGGTTTCATTTTGCTCCAAAAACCAAACCAAGCCTGTCCAGATCGAAGGCATCAATATCTTTTTAAACTTCTCTCTCTCTCTCTCTACATATATATATATATATATATTTAAACCTATAAAAAAGATGATGGTGGAAGTGGTGGTGCTGGAGATTTAAAGACCTGACCTTATAGATTGCTTCGTGGTTTTCGAGTGAACCCTAAAAGTTTTAATAAGGGGAAATATCTTTAAAGTTTTAATTGAATGTTACGACAGTTTGCAGCTACGCAATATAGTGAATTATTGTTAAACGCGGTGTGATAGCGATCTATTATCGCTTCAGTATAATTCAAATATATTGCTCTGGTCAAGTCCCTCTCCTATGGAAAGTGTAACTCGTTCGTGGAGGGATAGACTGATGAGCTACGAGTAGGTGAGGGTGCTTTAAAATAAACAGTAATGATTTACATTATTAGGAAAGTAAACATTATGTTATGGGTACAGTATCTGAGGCCTGATCGATTAAAAAAGATTATTATTTTAATATAATAATAATAATAGTCGTTCTCTGCCTGGATATGGTATGCAGGGGGGGGGGGCGAAACCATGCATCTTGCAACTGAGGACACGATCCAGAGCCATTTAGGCTGCAGTCCTGTCCTGTCCACACCCGGCAATAAGCTCCAGTGGGATTTACATTCGAGTAGAGCTACAGAAGATCGATCTGCCCTTTACTCTCAATGGAGGGTTGTGCCTCCTAACTGGTGTATAGAAAAAAAAGGGAAATTTGTGGGCACAGGGGGACCATTCCGTTCCGGAATATTGTTTGAAGAGCAATTCCCAAATACTATTATTATTTTTATTATTATTCCATGCTAAAGAACAAATCTACGTTGAACTCGTCCCTCTACAAAGTCTGGGATCTCTTTGCCTTCTCCTCCCACCCTTTCCTAGATTACTCTCCTCCTCTTTCTTTTTTTCTTTTTCTCTCTTTCTTTCTTTCTTTCTTTCTTCTTTTTTTAAATATCACTTCACGGGCACGTTTGGTAAATCAGCTCTCCAGAGTTCGTGTTTTTGTTTGCTTTGCTGCTTAAAGGCATTTGTTTGTTTGACGGGCAGCATTATGCAAATGTATGCTAATGATCCGGGAGCCCATTTGCAAGTGGTTGTCTTTAGTGCACACACATGTTATTGATATTTAGGGGGAGGGGGGGACGGTATTCCAGAAGAGGGGAAATGCCTTCTGGGGGACAATTAAAACGAGAGAACAATTAACAGCTTTTCTTAAGAAGATCTCGCTCTCTTGCCCCCCCCCAACACACACACACACACACACACACTTGCAAACAAAACAGGCCTGCAAACAAAACAGCCACGAAATGGTTCACACACACACACACACACACAGACGCGTAAACAAACACAAATAGAAATCCTGTGGCCACTTATTTGGGAGGACGCCTCATTGCTGGCTGCGAGGAAGTAAACACGCGTGTCGCCTTGACGCGTGTCGCATTGTAGCGTGTGAGGCTGCACAGGAGTCTATTGGTTCAGGGTGACCAGGCACCGGGAAATGTAGGACATTCAAGCAAGGTGGAGGGCATGCCCCAATAAAAGTTAAAAATACGCATATATACCGGTATGTAAAAAAACCCAATGCTTCTTAATCATGCTCAACATCTTGGACTAAAGGCTGGAATGGAGGACAGGTCCTCCGCTCTGGACCCCACAACATACTCCAACTCCCAGAATCCCATAGCCTTCAGCCTTAAAGCGGTGCCAAACCGGGCTATTTCTCCAGTGTGGATGCAACCTAAGAAAGCAATTCTGGGGGAGAGGAATTTCCACGTCAAACGAGGCGGCCGTCGGTGGCCAAAGCACCACGTTTTTTTGGGTCATCATCATCATCATCGTTATCTGCCTCGGTCGGTTCCTAGATCAATTAACCCACATCTGGAAACAAATATCGTGGTGAAGAGATTGGTTTTTATTGTACATCATGTTTACAAAGACACGGATCTCAACTCCCCCGCCTCCCGTTTTGCCCCGCTAAAGCCGCATCCGCTCTGCAGAAATAATCCGGTTTGGCTCCACTTTCACTGCCATGGCTCAATGTTGTGGCATTCCGGGAAATGAGCGGGGCTCTGGTGCCACAACCAACTACACTTCCCAGAATGAACCCTGACAGTTAAAGTGGAGTCAACCCGGATTGTTTCTGCAGTGCGGATGCAGCCAAACACACACACAGAGGGGTCCAACGCCACATACTTACTCAGTCCTGGTATCTCCAACCTTGTAGGAGACTGGCTAAGTATCCCTGAAAGGGATAGCTGCCCACAGACCACTTACTCCTAACGTTTTACGCACCTCTTCCCAGACCCACTGGGTTCAAAATAACCAAGAGTTTTCATCGTTGAAATAAGACTTGCTGGCAATGTGTGTTACCTTGCACCCTGAAAGGCCTTTTAAGCGAGCTGGAGATTAAAATTTTTTACTTCCAAGTAAAGATTAAAATGTTTTATTACCTAAAATACTTGGGTTAGTGGAATGATTTGGAGGGGGGGTCATAACCAAATCTCTCACCCTTTAAGTATTACTGTGTGGATGTACTTTTGTGTATATTACAGATGTCAAACGTGTGTGTTAGTTTATTTAATTTAATTGTCCTCCTTTGGTTTGTTTGCTTCCGCAATCTTGCCCAATGCCAGTCCGAAATTGCGGGAGCATAAAAATATAAAACGAAATAGAAATGATAAAGAGCAAAGCCGTGGCCACAGGCCATGAATGCATGAACGGGTTTCTACTGATGGTTTTTTGGGAAAGGATGGTCTCTCTTTCGAAAGGCGATCTACATTCATTCACCTGTCACCAATAACCCTGGGACTGCCATCCTTGGGCATCTTTTACTCCTCCTGAGCCCTGGTCAAAACGAGGGAGTAAAACTGCCTTAAGACTGCATTTTGAAGCATGTTTACAAGCCTGCCACTATTTTAAAAACATCCCTACACGTCTCCTGGGAAGTAAGCCCCATCACCTAAATGGTGAAGTTACTGATGTACTGTATATGTATGTGTGTGTGTGAATATATATTAATCTATCTATCTATCTATCTATTCACACAAAGCAGCATCCGCACACATATACATACACATGTATACAATAATATATAGGTATATAAAGATATATGGATTTTGGTTGCCTTGAGGATCAAGCACCCTGGCCCAAAATTCATAGCGATAGAAGGATATGGGCGCATCCCTCGGTTTTTCTTTTTTTCCAGCGGCTGGAAGAAGCTGTTTCGATATAAATCAAAGGGTGACACTTTGACGGCTTGCCTTGTATAAGCAATATGGTTCCCATATGGTCCCGTTATTGATGAATGACAGCCGAAAGTGTGTTGCGGAGTCGAGGATGGCGAGGAAAGGCTGGCAAAAGAAGCCGAAGGCCGACTTTAACCGGAGATCAAGAACTACACACACCTAGGGTCAGTTAAACTGACCGTGATGTTGTGGTTGTGGTTGTTTTAAGAGAGAGGAAGCCAGGAGGTTTCCTTTTCAAACCCACCAGCCCAAGGGAGCCTTTCTAGTCGCTGTCATCTTTCGAAAGGCAAACGTGAAGGACTCGATCCTTCCATTGATCAACAACTAAATAAATAGCAACAAAAACAAGCAAGTAGATCCTTGGGGGAGATTTGTCTCTCGGATCATGCGGGTCTCAAGCAAGCAAGCCAACCCTCGCCCATGTTGGCCTTGCCTTCATCGATGCCTCCCCCCAAAATAAACCCCCGCCCCCCTCCCCGCCTGCCCTGGAGCCCTACGCGAACCGTGGGGCCAGCTAGTTTTAATAGTTTTTAATAGTTGCTGGGGTCGGGGTGGTTGTTGTTGTTGTTGTTGTTTTTTAAAAGCGGCATTTAAAAGTTACAGCTTTTGGCTGAGACTTTCACGACTTCCCCCTTGGGCTTGTATATTCGGCTTCTGTAGGGGCGACCCTCACAAAAGAGGGGTGGAGGGGTGGATCTCCCTCCTTCCCACCCTCCCAACAGACCTTAAAACCCCACTCCCACCCCCCACCCCCAATGTTCAAGCGCCCCACCCATCGGGGCTTGCAAGGTCGGGTATCAAAGGTGACCAGCGGCTGAATATTTTTCTGTCGATGCGCCTGTTGAATTTACGAGGGTCGATGACACCCAAAAGAATCGGAGGCCAAACCAGGCCAGGTATTTTTTTTTGTGCGGGGGGAGTAAGATCCACAGACACCCCCCCTCCCTTAGAGTCTTAGGGGCTTAATCGGGCTCCAAACTTTGAAAGACGCCTTCTTGCTATTTCCCTTCCTTCCTTGCCTTGACCACAATTCAACACAAACACACACACATTGGCCCACAGCTGACTCGGTTGTTCTCCGCAAGAAGCAAAGGGAGCTAGCTCAGCATCGCATCCTGACCCTTCTTCACCCATCGAGCCAAAGTCAAGCACCTTTTTAGGAAAGATTGAATGATCTTTAGCTTGAAATTGGAAGGAAGGGGGAGCAGAATTAGCCTGGTCTCATTCACGCATATATAGCCCTTTGAGGCTCCGAGGCGATCCTATCCAACTTTCCCAGGAGTAAATCAATCCCGTTTACTTCTGAGTAGACATACCCCAAGAGATGCCCTTTCGGAACCCGGTTTAGATTTTGCCCAGTCATTTGGGAGGAAATCCACTTAACTCAACCAGGACCCTATTTCCACCGAAGTCGGAAATCTAGTGTACAAACGCAGTTGAACACAGAAAATAGGTCCAGGATCGGGTTCCAGAGAAAGGCTGCGATTCAAGGCAAGGGCTTCTAGGAGAGGTGGAATCGATGGGGTTCCAGTCCAATGGAGAATCGGTTCCTCGGAGAGTTTTATCTTTGGAAACCTATCCCCCTGTGCCCTGCCACCTTTGCCCAGAAAACAGTCCTAGGAATAAATAAAGAGTCTGGACGCCACCCAGTAAAGCCGACCCAGGGGGCTAAAACCTCCCAAAAGCACCGGGGGCCGAGAGATCACCCACTTCAAGACCACCACCACCCCGTCCTTGGGAAGGGAAACATAGTACAGATCACAGTATTGGAAAGAGAGATACCAACAAAAGGGAGAGAAGTTCCTTTTTTTTCCTTTTTACCCTCTGAGAAGAAGAAAAGGGGTTTTATTATGGCACTTACAAAAACCAGAGGCACCCAGGACTGCGGCCACTGCTGCCGGGGAGGCTGAGGATGGAGAAGGAGAAGAGCTGGAAGGATGGAGGGATGGTTAGATGGAGGGATGGAGGGATGGACGGAGGCCGGGCCTGAGTCGGGAGAGAGAGAGACCTGTTGCGGCTGCCCTTCTCCTCCACGGACCTCCCAACCCATTTTTCCCCCCGAAGGGGCTTTGGACTGCTGCTGCTGCTGCTGCCTCGCTTTTCTTTCCTGGCCAAAGAATGAGCTGGAAGAAGGGCTGAGCTTTTTAAAGGCCCCAGACTCCGGCCAAGGCCCTTGAAAGAAAGAGACGGCGGGTTTCTGTCTGGGCCCTTTCTCTACTCTATACCCCCCACCCACCCACCCCCAGCCCTTTTCCCTTTCCTCTTCCTTCTTACCCCCCCCCCCCATGACATTGAAGGGAGAGAGAGAAAGAGAGGGTTTTGGGGTTTGGTGAGAAAGAAAGCCGGGGGGGGGGGGGAGAGAGAAAGAAGAGGCCGGCGATGGAGCTTTGAACTTGGCTCAGCCCCTCGGTTTCCTGCAGGGAAGGAAGAAACGGGAAGTTTTGAAAGAAAAGGCCAAGAGTTCCAGCCTGCGGGGGCTCTGGACGGAATGGACGGATTGGCCTCCAAAAAGGGGGTCCCGGAGAAGGCCCAGGGATGGCTAGAAGGGCTGCAGGGGGAGGGAGAAAGAAAGAAAGAAAGAAAGAAAGAAAGGGGAGGAAGGTGAATGTGTGGCTGATTACACTCAGACTCTTTTTCTCCACATATCATATGGTCTCTGTGTGTGAAAGAAAGAAAGAAAAAATCCCAAAGCCTTCCTCTTTAGGGAAAGAAAAAACAAAATAGGGAATAATAAGACTACAATTCTTGGCCCCTGTTTCCCCCCCCCCCCAATGTGTCCCCCTACAAAGGCCGGGGGTGTTGATCTCCAAGCGGCCGGTCAAGTGTGGTGAACGTCGGAGGCTGGGGACAAGGCCGAGCCTCTCTCTCCGCTGCTGGGAGGGGGGGTGGGTTGGTTGGTTGGGGGGCACCATCCCTCCGGCCTTGGCCTTGTCTGGAAAGTCAGGCCTCAAGGCTGGCCGGGGCAAGAGGAGAGCAAGGGCCTTTCTCCTGCCCCTCCGACCCTGCAAGGTGCCAGGGGGGGGGGCAGAGGGCACTGCCCAGGGGGCACCCAGACCCCTTGGGTTAGTGGCCAGAAAGGCAGGCTGTCAGGGAGGAAGCCAGGGCTCTGCTCCTCCTAGAAGCCACTTTGGCCTCCTTCTCTCCCCTGCCTCTAGTTAGTATCACCCCTGCCATGCAGCTGCCCGGTTTGTTGTTGTTATTGTTGTTGTTGTTGTGTGCCTTCCAATCGTTTCCGACTTAGGGCGACCCTATCCTGGGTTTTTCCTGTCAGGTTTCTTCAGAGGGGGGTTTGCCCTTTGCCCTCCTCTGAGGCTGAGAGAGTGTGACTCGCCCAAGGCCATCCCGTGATCTGCCAGGTAGGTCCAGCTACCTGGCATTTGGAGACCGGGTTCTCAGTGAATCCAGGATATTTCCTTTGGTGCCAAAGGAAAGCCAAGGAAGAACACTCTCGGCAATGGGATTTTACGGCGCTTCAAGAGTATCCGTCTGCCTGGTTGTTTGCTGTCTGGTTTCTCTGGGTGTTTACTCGCCAAGCCTCATCTGCTTTCCTCTTTCCTTCCTTAAGGCAATATCGGTTTAGCCATGGGTCTGTTTGGGCTCAAGGCAGCAGAAGAACAGGAGGTCAAGAAGGACCGTGTGTCGAGATTAGAATATTCCTTTGGACACCTATGAAAAGCAAACAAAACACACTCCCCAGTATCACTAACGGTAGCCTTCCCATCTCCCGAGATGCTTTCCTCCGTTATCACACAGGGATTACTTTTACTCCCAAATGGGGGGAAAGGGTGGTGGCCATTCTCTGATATAAAAGGAAATATTGGATCCCCATATGTTCTTCTCCAGGAAATGTGCATAGGATTACAGCTATAGGGGATGATCTTTCCCCCCCCGAGTTACACAAGGACTGCCGAGGGGATCCACAGACAGACAGAGAGACAACCTCATGAACCCGCTTCTCTTCCTCCTCGCCCAAGACCTCTGTATGAACCAGAGGGAGGACTGGTGTCGGGGTTGCTGATGTTGTTCACTCCCTTCCAGTCAACCTCGATCCATGGCGACCCTGTGGATGAGAGACCTCCAAGGCCCCCCCCCCCCCTTCTCTTCTGCTCGGCTTAAGCTCCTCAGTCTCAGTCCCTTGACCTCCCTGGTTGATCACCATCTCAGGTGCCATCTCCTTCTCTTTCCTTTGCCACCTTTCCCAGCAGTGTGGCCTTCCTCTCTTTCTCTTACCTTCTACCTTTCCTAGCATGATTATGTTCTCTCACCAGGTCTTCCTCTCTTTCTACTGCCTTCCATCTTTCCCAGCATTATTATTATTGCCTTTTCTCATGAGGTCTTCCTCCCTTTCTAGCATTATTTTCTTTCATGAGGTCTCCCTCTCTTTCTACTCCCTTCTACCTTTCCTAGCATTATTAACTTTTCTCTCTTGAGGTCTTCCTCCCTGTCTAGTCCCTTCTACCTTTCCTAGCATTATGGTCTTTTCTTACAAGGTCTTCCTCTCGCTCTATTACCTTCTACCTTTCCTAGCATTATTATGTTCTCTCGTGAGTTCTTCCTCCCTTACTACTACCTTCCACTTTTCCCAGCATTGTGGTCTTTTCTCATGAGGTCTTCCTCTCTTTCTGCTTCCCTCCACCTTTCTTGGCCTGTGCGTCTTTTCCAACAGGCCAAAGGAGGACGGTCCCTCATCTTGGAAGATGACAGTCCATCACCTTGGCTTCCTGGGAGATTTCAGCCTCCATCCTGGCCTTGCCTTGTACTCCGTCTCTTTCACACACACACATCCATACCAACAGCTAATGCTTGGGTTTGGTTTCCCTCCCTCCCGCAGATGGAAACAATGGTTCCTTGTCCCTGGTGCGGTTTCCCCTCCGTCCTTGGTCCACCGCCTGTCCTGCTTAGCCCTCTCTCTAGGGAAGGGAGGGAGGGAGGGCAGGGGCTGCAGTTGGGTGGGGAACGAAGGGAGGGCTGGGCTGTGGGTCTGGGGGAAGGAGGGGGGCTGGAGGCAGGCTGGGCTTGGTGGGCCCGGTCCGACCAATGAGCGGTCGCCTGGAGAAGGGCCTGGCTGCTGTTAAAGGGGGCGCTGGGAGAGGGGCTGCCGCTAGTCCAGCCCAGGCGCTGCTGCTGCTGCTGCTGCCGGGAGAAGAGCAGGAGGAGGGAAGGGAAGGGAAGGGAAGGGCTGGGGAGGGGGCATCAAAAGCCGACCCAGCATCAGCCGCCCAGGAGGAGGAGGAGGAGGAGGACCACTTCCCACCCCAGCAAAGGAGAAGAAGAAGAGGAGGCAGAAGCAGAAGCAGGAGGACCGCCACTCTGCTGCTGGCCCATCCTTCGCAGCTGGAGCCTTTCTCTGTGCCGGGCTCAGCGGGACCCGAGCTGGACTGAGGGCCATTGAGCTCCCCTTTCCATCCCCACCGCCTCTCCCTCTTTTCTTTCTTTCTTTCGTTCTCTCTTTCTCTCTCTCTTCCCTCCCGCCGCGCCCCTCTTATTGTTCTGCCCTCTGGGCTGCCCCTTCTCTCTCTCTCTCTCTCTCTCTCTCCTTTTTTCATCCTCCTCCTCCTCCTCTTCCTCCTCCCCAGCTGAGCCAGAGGGCACCGAGGCGGCTCCGGATGCCCTCCCGGGCGGAGAAGGCCCGGGGCCCGGGGGTGGGTGGCCCCTGAGGGGGATCCCGATGGCGGGGAGAGGGGGGCCGGGGAGGGGCGGCGGAGGCGGAGGAGGCAGCGGCGGGAGGAGAGGGGGCGGAGGGGGCAGCCCAGGACGGGAAGGAGAAGCCGCATAGCCTGCTCTCCAGGGAGGGAGGGAGGGACTGGGGACTGGGGATTGGGGCCGGGGAGGGGCGGAGCATCCCAGGAGGAGGAGGAGGAGGAGGAGGAGGCCAGCCTTGGGCTTAGTGTGAGATTGTGTTTGTGTGTTGAAGAGGACGGTTGTGTGTCGGGGTGTGTTTGCGCTCCCCCCTCTCCTCCTGCTGCTGCCTTCTTTGGGAGAGCCATCTCAGTGCCTGGGTTTGTGTGTTTGCTTTGTGTGTGTCTTATTTTTTTTCCAGGGGGAGGCGAGGCGTCATCCTCCGGTCCCCCTCCATTCCCCCTTCCCTCCCTCCCTCGGTCTCCCTTCCACTCCTCCTCCTCCCCCTCCAGAGCTGTCCTTCCTTCCTCCCTTCCTTCCCGCCCGCCTCCGCCGCCGCTTTAAGACCCTCGGGGGCTGCTGCCTCCGCTTGGACTCCCCTCCTCCTCCTCCTCCTCCTCTTCCTTCTCTCCTTCTTCCTTCCCAGCCGCTCTTTCGTTCCTCTTCAGCCCCACCAGCCTCAGCCTCCGCCAGAGCTCCGGGGGGCCCCTCGAGGACCGGGCTCCAGGAGCGGGGTCGGGTCCGGGATGCTGCTGGATGCGGGTCCGCAGTTCCCTCCGTCGCTGGGCGTGGGGACCTTCTCCCGGCACCCTCCGGCCCCGGGCCCTCCGCCGCCGCCTCCTCCGCCTCCTCCTCCTCCTTCCTCGTCGGCTTCGGAGATGCAGGACCCGCGGGAGCTGAGCCTGCAGAACACCTTCGTGGACGCGGCGGCGGCGGCTGCCCACCTGGGCGCCTTCAAGCTCAACGCGGCGGCCGCGGCGGCTGCGGCCGCGGCCGCGGCCCACGATCTCTCCCCGGCGGGGCAAGGCTCGGCCTTCAGCTCCCAGGCCCCGGCTTACCCGCACGCCGCCCACGTCGGCTCCTACTCCGGAGGGCCCTTCAACTCCCCCAGGGACTTCTTATTCCGCAGCAGAGGCTTCGGGGAAGCGGCGGCTGCGGCGGCGTCGGGGGCCGGCGGGGGTCAGCATGGGCTTTTTGGGGCTGCGGCCGCGGCGGCTGCCGGGGGGAGCTTGCACCACCCTCACGCCGAGGCCCAGGGCCACCTCAGCCTCTTCCCGGGCCTCGGGGACCCCCAGCACGGAGGGCCCGGCTCCCCCAACGTCCTCAACGGGCAGATGCGGCTGGGTCTCCCCGGGGAGGCCGTCTTCGGTCGGTCGGAGCAGTACCGCCAAGTCTCCAGCCCCAGGACGGACCCCTACGCGGCGGCGGCGGCCCTCCACGGCCAGTACGGGCCCATGAACATGGGCATGAACATGGCCCACCACCCCCCACCACGCCCACCCCCACCACCCCCACCATCACCCCCACCATGCCCACCATGCCCACCACCACCACCACCACCACCCGGGGGCCTTCTTCCGCTACATGCGCCAGCAGTGCATCAAGCAGGAGCTGATCTGCAAGTGGATCGACCCGGAGCAGCTGAGCAGCCCCAAGAAGAGCTGCAACAAGACCTTCAGCACCATGCACGAGCTGGTCACCCACGTCTCCGTCGAGCACGTCGGGGGCCCCGAGCAGAGCAACCACATCTGCTTCTGGGAGGAGTGCCCCCGGGAGGGCAAGCCCTTCAAGGCCAAGTACAAGCTGGTCAACCACATCCGCGTCCACACCGGGGAGAAGCCCTTCCCCTGCCCCTTCCCCGGCTGCGGCAAGGTCTTCGCCCGCTCCGAGAACCTCAAGATCCACAAAAGGACCCACACAGGTCAGCCACAACACCGGGGGGGACGGGGGGGGGGGTCGGAGGGGAGATAGCTCGGCAGGGGGGACCCAAGGCCAGGCTCACAAAGATTGTTTGAAAATTCAATACTGTATATATAATTGAAAATTATATATATAATTGAAAATTATATATATATATATATATATATATATAGTTGTCTCTCCATCTGCTCTAGGGTTATGTGCACAAGATCCCCATCGTGAATATGGGGAAACAACCGCAAATAACAAAAACACCCACTTTTTCTCCTGAGAGGACACGAACCTCTAGGTCCTCCAGGGCAACTCTGTGGTCCATGTATAACAAACACTGACCACAGAAATGCGCTGGAGAAGCTGCAAGTGCCTAGTAGAGAGCATCCTCTTCTAGGAGTAATCTCTAGGTCCTTCAGGGCGACTTTGGTTAAAGTTGACCACACAGTTGCACCGAAGGACCTAGATATTCCTATACGAATCAAATCCGTGAATAATCAAAGCCGCAAATATGGAGGGATGAGTGTGTGTATATATATACAGTATCCTACTTCCTTTTTCTAAGCACATACGCCTGCAAAATTTTGCTAAGGCGCCCAGGTCTCCTTCTCCAAGTAATTCTGTTCCTGCCCCTGCATTTCTTCCAAGCGCACGATGCTTTTTGTTTTGGCTTGATCGCAAGATCACAACAGAAATTGTCTTTGCTAAATATGTGCGCCTTGGCGAGGCGAGGCGAGGCGAGGCTCCCAAACATATTTGTCCGCCAAGTCCGAGGCAGGGAAATCCTCCTGGAGGAAATCTTCTCAGGACCAAGGCTCTTCCTTGAAAGAGAGAAGAGGAAGGTCTCTTAGTTGAAGGACAAAACAACCGGGGATGCACCCGAAAGGCAAAGCGGGGGTGAACCCCTTCCTCTGCGCTCCTGGGCTCTCTGGGATTTGTTTTGATTTTTACAAAAACCTGCCTTGTTGTTCTGATAGAAATCTCCTTCCAAGGAAGCCTGCTGTAGAAATGTCTTCCTTCGGAAATGTTCCAAATCAAGGGATGTCCAGGCCTCGGGCGAGACCGAAAGAAACACCTTTCTCCCTGTTTCCAGGATGCCTTCAACGGGCAGCCATGTGGGCATCTGTTTCTGAAATTGGGAGATTTTTTTTTTTTTGGAAGCCAGGGTTGCATCTGGCATTTGGGGGAGAGCGATCCTTCGGGGAGGTTGCTTTCCCTGGGCCCTGCTCCTCCCTGCACCCCCCTTTTTTCCCCCAGCAGCTTTTTTCAGGGGCTGCTTCCCATTAAATTTAAATGGGGTGAGGCCGGGCCATAAAACTTTCTCATTTCCAAAAGTGTTTTTTGGGGAAGTCTCACTTGAGGCGGTTTTTGGCACGAGTATATTAAAACCGGGTAATAAGCCGGAGAGTTGTTTTGGTTTTTTTAGGGTTGACAAAACCAAAACCTTCAGGGTAGGACCCTCCTCTTGCCTTCCCCACATGGAGGGGAAAGGGCCTAAAAACCCCTAAGCCAAAATATATGTGTGTGTGTGTGTGTGTGTGTGTGATTGTGTCCACCTCCTGAACGCTTCACATCCCCTTGTCTAGATTTGTGCTGAATTTGTTTGTGGTTTGGATCTGGGCACACAAAAAGGCAAACTAAATATTGGATCCATTTCCGAAGATCAATGTTGACTGAAAGAAAAGGACCAAAGCTTGGTTGTGTTTGTTGTGTGTGTTGTGTGTGTTGGGGGGAAGTGCTAAGCGCGGGTTTAGGTGCGAGACGGGCTTTAACAAGGTTTTAAACAAATCCGAGAGACGTGGATCCGGCTGCGGGCGGCGCTGGGGGCTCGGAGCGGATGTCTTCCAGAAGCCCATTGAGGTGTTAATGGGATTCCCCCTCCAATCCCGCATCCCCCCCCCAAAAAAAAACCCTTTCCAGGGGGTGGGTGGGGAGGAAGAAGGAAACTTTGGATTCTCACACCTCCAAATTGCTCGGAAATCTGGCCAAAGGGTGAAGAAGATCCGCGGAAATGTCTTTGCAAAAGGCGCTTTCTTTGGGTCCTTTTTGGGCCCCTTTGCCCTCCCCAGATCTCCCAGGATTTGTCTTTGCTTTTGGAGAAAGAAAGAAAAGGTGAAACCATGTTTTCAGACCTTGACTGGTTTGCGGCCAGGGTTAAAACAGGATTGTTTACTTTAAATGAAGAGGGAAGTGTGTGTGTGTATGTGTGTGTGTGTCCCCGATTTTGGCCTTTAAAGGTCTACCCTCTCTAGCAGCAGATGTCAAAGAAATATATATCTATATGTCCATATCTCTCAGCCCTGCATCTTGCAGATGTGTGCTCCCTTTTCGCTTCGGTGGGGAAAGGCTGCTCTGCAAAGGCCTGGCCACAGGTTGCCTTTTTGTGTGTTGTTGTGGCTGCTTTGGCCTCAGGGACACAAGCCACAAACGCGAGCGAACGTTCCTGGTTGGTTGGCTCTTGTTTTTGCTTCTGTCTCTGCTTTTGTTTGGAAAATGTTGGAGCCATTCCTTTTGTACCTCTTTCTTGCGCATCCAAAATGCCACGGAAAGAAAGGTTTCTGGAAAGCCAGGCGTTTGGGATTTCCGCACCAGATATTTTTCCTTGCAGTTTAAAGAAAACCAACTGAGGCTGTTCAGCAATTTTGTTTTCCTCCGTGGAAAAAGGCAGCTTCAGATAAAGCGGCTCGAGTTCGCAGTCATCCTGTGGTTGTTTTTCTTTCCCTCTTTGCACCGCTTTTGGGTTTTGTTTTTCAAAGGACCTCTCTTTCTTCTTCTTCTCCTTTCTCCTCCGGGGCTCCCAACTCTTTGCAGGCGAGAAGCCCTTCCAGTGTGAGTTCGAGGGCTGCGACCGGCGCTTCGCCAACAGCAGCGACCGGAAAAAGCACATGCACGTCCACACCTCCGACAAGCCCTACCTGTGCAAGATGTGCGACAAGTCCTACACGCACCCGAGCTCCCTCCGCAAACACATGAAGGTAAGCCCCAGGCAGCAGCCCCAGGCAGCAGCAGAGGGGGCTCTGGTCTGAGCCCAAGGGGACCCTGGGGATGGAGACAGGGCTTCCCCCCCCCCCAAAAAAAAGTGGTGGAGCTGATTTCCAAAAAAAGAAAAGGCGGCCCCAGAGTTTGGACCCTGCAAGAGATATGGGGCCTGAGATGGAAAAGAGGTGGGTGGGGTGGGATGCTGAGATGGATGGGGGGCTGTCTGGGGCCAGAGAGGGCGAGCTACAGAGGGACCTGACCTTAGGGATCTACGATAGGGAGCTACTGAGGGACCTGAGATGGGGGCTGCTTGGGACCTGAGATGGGAAGCTACTTAGGGCTTCAGATTGAGGGGGGGGGGGTTGGTTTACTGAGAGACCTGAGCTACTGAAGGACCTGAGATGGAGGACTATTGAGGGACTTAAGATAGGGAGCTACTAGAGGATCTGAGATGCGGGGCTACTGTGGGACCTGAGATGGCTACTCTGGACGTGAGATGAGGGACTATTGAGAGACCTAAGACGGGGAGCTACTAAGGGATCTGGGATGCGGGGGGGGGGGCTACTGAGGGACTTGAGATGGGGGACTATTGAGAGACCTAAGGGACCTGAGATGGGGGGCTATAGAAGGACTTGCGATGGCTTCTGGGGACTTGAGAAAGAAGACTATGGAGGGACTTAAGAGAGAGAGCTACTAAGGGGTCTGAGATGGGGGGGGGGGGGCTATTGAGGGACCCAAGGTATTTGAGATGGGGGGCTATAGAAGGACTTGCGGTGGCTTCTGGGGACTTGAGAAAGAAGACTATTGAGAGAGAGCTCCTAAGGGATCTGAGATGGGGGGGGGGGGCTACTGAGGGACCCGAGGCTATTGAAGAACCTGCGATGAGGGCTACAAGGGACCTGAGATGGAGGTCTCTGGAGTAGTTGGGGGGCTACCCCTGGGTCCATCTTCTCTTGTCCCGGGTGGGCCCTCTGTGAGCCGCCTTTCTCCTTCTTTCTCTCCCTCTCTCTCCCTCCGGCAGGTCCACGAGTCTTCCCCGCAGGGCTCGGAGTCCTCCCCGGCGGCCAGCTCGGGCTACGAGTCCTCCACCCCGCCGGGCCTGGTCTCCCCCTCCGCCGAGACCCAGAGCGGGGCCGCCGCTGCCGCTGCCGCCGCCGCTGCTGCAGCCGCCGCCGCCAGCAACTTATCGCCGGCCTCGTCGGTGCACCGGAGCAGCAACGGAGGAGGCAACGGGGGCGGCAACGGGGGCTCGGGCGGCGGCGGAGGAGGGGGCGGCGGAGGAGGAGGAGGAGGAGGGGGTGTCGCCCCTCACAGCGGCCTCACCTCCAACTTCAACGAGTGGTACGTCTGAGGCGGAGAGGAAGATCTGCGACGGAGCCCTCTTTCTTTTCCTTCCTTCCTTTCTTTCTTTCTTTCTCTCTTTCACTCTTTCTCTCTTCCTTTCATCCTTTTGTGTGGATCGGGACGTCTTTGCAGCAGACTGAGGAACGGACGGGGGGGGGGGCAGAGAGGAGAGACTGAAGTCTCCCCCCCCCTTGGTTTTTTTTTTTTTCTTCTAAAGAAAGAGAGGATTAAACCCCCCTCCCAAAAAAAGGGGGGTTATTATTATTATTTTCCCCCATCGGCCCAAGAAGAGGACTTGGAGGGGGCCTCCTCCATCGCTTGGGAAAGAAAAGGCCGGAGAGAGGAGCCTCCCTGGACCCAGCTTCAGCCCCATCGCCGCCCTTCTCTGGACCCGAGAGGCATCCGAGGGGGACCCCGTCGATTCAGCCCTTGCCTTGGGAAAGTATGCCTTGGATCTCCTCCTCCTCCTCCTCCTCTCCTTCTCCTCCTTCTC